>JAVXUL010016694.1:0-12094 GCA_035590515.1 Trichilia minutiflora
ATCATAATAAAAAGGCATAATAGAATACACACAGGCCAGCATGGCCATCAATCATAAGAGATAGTAGAAATCAGGCCCAAAGGCCATAGCATCAATACATCAATTTCAATCGGCTTGAAGGCCATAAACCAAAATATAAAACATGTATATACACCTTTTCACATTTCAGAAACAATAAGAAGATAATTATAAATGCTTGCATTTCATTTCATTTATAAAGAATAAAATATATATATAAGTAAAGAAATAAAGGAAAATAATGTCCACTCACAACTCAGGGAGGGTATACACTCCCTAATTCTCCTCGTTCCTCGACGAACTACGCGAGTACCTCGACCTCGAACCGTCGCCTATTCACACACATATAACATTATCAATACACATTCTAAAATGAGAATGAAATTCAAATACGTGCAATGCATGCTAAACCCGAATCCCTAACATCGAACCATTTTTCGGATTTGTCTAAAACCCTCGCTAAACCTCGGATTATCGAATTATTATCGTTACGGACCCATATTACGCCTAAATCGACGCATATCGATTTATTCTTACGATTCTAACCAGTGGATCCCACTCTCTCATCGGAACAGTAACTGGAGTTACCGTTCATGTTTATCCAAATTCTCTGAAATCGTAAATCTAACTTCCTACGACTTCTATGATTCCTCTACAACCCATTTTACGCCTTAAAACTAAAATGTAGGGGCTAGATCTACGAAAATCCATACCAAAACCCATACGAATAAAATTGCATAAAAATACGAAATAAATATGTAGACGAGTAGAAACGAAGCTACGAACCTCATGGTGTGATCGATTTACTCTGATTTCACCTCTATCTCGATTTGCCCTTAAGTTTTCTTAAGGAAGAAGCTTCTAGAAATTGACATTTTTGTCATTTCACGCCGATTCGATTGAATGAATCGAAGATTCGTTCGACCGAATCACCCCTTCGGTCGAACGAATAGCACTTTGATCGAACGAATCCTTCGGTGCTACAGAAGTTAGAGAGCTCGCAAATTACCTATCGAACGAACCCTCATTCATTCGAACGAATCTATGCTTCGGTCGAACGAATCCCAATTCAATCGAACAAATCCCCCCATTCGTTCGAACGTATCTAAAGCTAAAATTTTCCAAAGAGTCCACAAAGCTTCGGTCGAACGAACCACCCTATTCGGTCGATCGAACCCGTCAAAATTTGAATTCTCACTTAATATTGCCCACACGGGCCTAGAATCCTACCCACACCTATGTGAATATGAGATGAATGCAGATGTATGGTCGAAAGAAGGAGGAAATGACAAATATACCCTCAGGATAAAACTCGAGGTGCTATAATCAAATTTGACCGTTGCAATGCAACGGTCAATTAAAAAAAATTGACCCGGGTTGAACCGGTAGGTTGGGCCAGTTCAACCCGGTGCCAATTCCCGTTCCAAACAGTATGGACCGAAACGGTTTCAGGCCCGTTACAGTCCAGTTTTTCGGTTTTAGAATTCTGAAACCGGATCGAACCGTTTATATTAGTCCGAAACTGGTCCAAATAGTGTGAATAGTAATCAGGACCTATTCGAGCTCTATTTTTAATGGACTGGGTTGAATCGATTCGCGGGCCAATCCGACCTATTAAACACCTCTATAGCTAAACACCTAAACAAAGGTTATCCTTGTGGGGTTTATTTATACCATTGTTATGGATCTTGTCATTTGAAAATTTTCCAACCATTTTGATGGTAGAGAGGAATTCAAATTCTCTGAATGGCTGTCTAGCTAAGAATTTAAGGCATATTTTAAATGATTGAAATGACTCATTAAGGTAATTTAAGGGCATCTTTCACTATTCAAATGTAAGCTGATATTGTTTTGAAATACCTCGAGCCGGTTGAGATTTTGGCTGTAAGTCCCTTCAAAATACTGAGCTATTAGCTTCTGTTTTATAATTCAAATGAAGTAGCAATTCTTATCAGACTCCAGAAGATCAATATTTTTGGGATTGATTCAGGACATTTCCTGTTGGTTGACCATTAAAGAGGAACTGTATCAGATTTAAAAAAAAAAAATTTTTTTGGGAGGGACTGGCAACCAAATTTGGGATCTTACACACATGGACCTCATAAACATCATTTCGATGCCGAACAAGTGGCTAGGTAGACACAACATGAAAATTTGCTGATGATATGCTTTATTTCTGATTCGGAGAGTATATTCCTACAGACTTCAGGCACGGATGAGCTAGGATTGATAGAGATTCACAATTAGGTATTTTATGATTTAAACTTTCTATTGACACTGAATTTTGGAGGAAGTAGAACCTAGCAATATTCCTCAGAATGCAGTGAAGAACAAATAAAAATATTGAAAAAAAAAAGGAAAATTTATTTCTGAACTGAGGATGTAGATTAAGAATTAGATTCAGTGCTCGCTAGTACTGATTTGGAACTAGAGAGATCACCTGCAAAGAGAAAGAAAACAGAGGGTTGAATGCCAAAACAAGAAAGGTAATCATTTGCCAGAAGAATCAAGAGAAACAAAATTGAAAATGAATCTATTTGAGACTGAAGTGAAGGATCCTAATATATTGATCAAGCCATTCAAGGAAGTGGTCTCAGAGGGGAAGTAGCAAAAGAGGATTACCACGTTATGTGACAACAAATGAAGGAAGAAAACAATAATTTTTGATACTGCAGCTCTCCTTGATAGCTTGAGTGTATCAGTAATTCAACAGCTTAGCCTTCTCGCACAAACAATTGTCATTATCAGGGCTACATTCCCATTTTCATTCAATAATTAAATCCTGTAAATACAGACATAGGATACAGAGTTACACTAGATATCTTTTAGAGTATGAAAATTTTCCCCAAACAATTTTCCCAATCTTCTGTTTGAAATTGAATTTATACATTCATCCATTTATTGTTTGTCAGTTAACCATAGATATGAGATTATAAGTCTGATTTCACAGAATATTGTTCTAGTCTGAGCAAACTTAAACAGAATGATATTAGATCAATTCCAGAGCTCAATAAAAAATAGAAATGACGAGAAGTTCATTATTATTACGAGGCAAAAGAAAGGAACAAAAGAATATACATTGATCTACGACAACACAAAAATCAGAGCTCATGAGATTTTTCAAGAAATCAAAGATGTACGCACCGAAACAACAGACATTGAACCTTAATGGCAATAGAAAAATGAGAGCTGGCCGCTATCAGAGTCAGCATGATCTCTGAAATGAATCTGCAAGATTGATCAAAACATTCATCCTTCACTTCCCTTTTCAGTATTCCTGTATCTACGCATCATCAGTTCTTTCATCCCTCGTTCCAAATCTTGAATATCAGTTGAATCTTCAACTTCTTGTTCAGGAACATGAGAGAAACCATTCTTCTTGACATCATCTTCCTTCTCAGAGTCCGGACTTTCCTCTTCGCTCTCTTGGCTGGCTTCACCAAGAATAGCATCAACGCAATCTTTGGTTTTCTCAAACTCCATCTTCAGAACTCTCAACTCCTTCCTTAGGTAATCTGATTCATTCTTCCCACCATCATCCATCTTTGTTTTCCTCTTCGTCCTCTTCTTCTTTTTAATCGAAATCTCATTCAGCTTCTTGACAGCGTCTTTCATTTTCCCACGCACTTCTTCACGATAATGAATCGGTTCTGAATCTTCAACATCAAGATCATCAGGATCATTCCTCTTCATTGATGATTCCATGAGAATGGCTTGGAATAAAATGAATTTCTGAACTAGAGGGAGAGTTTTCAGGTTAAGTAAAGAACGATATGACGAAGAAAGATAGATGGATATTTCAGTTGTATGTATATATAGATTCAGGTAAAAGGGTTAGTTCCTAGCTCACCTGCAGGTGATAGTTGATTGAAGAACTGTAGATATACCAATTAACAGAAGTAAAACGACAAATCACTCTTGTAGTCGGACTTAATATTTATTGTTGAACGTCATTCCATTCTTTGTACGTGCAGAAACCTCTAAGTCGTCTATAAACGTACACCCGCGGGTGAGGTGAAGAACTTGGCCGTCATAACTGATTCCAATGAAAATCCGCCATTCAGAAACTACATTTTGGCACCATTCAGCTCTCTTTTAATTTTCTACGAACTAAAATTCCAGATAAAAGCAAGTAAATTTCCCACTTTCTTTATTCCCTTCGAAACAAAATCACTAATCGCCATGGAAGATTCTGAAATTCTCACCAGAGTTACAGAACTGAAGAGTTCCATTGAAGAAGTGAGCAGAACCGTTAATGGATTGATGTTGCGTGAAGTTTGGAGTTCTACGCAAGACAATAAAATGGATGAACTGTTTGATCAATTCATGGATGTTCACACACTTGGATGAGACTCTGAAGTATCAAAATGTGGATGATTCAAACATTTTGAAGGAACAAATCCCTTTTCTGAGATGTCTTAGCCAATGTGAGAAAGATTTTAAAGACATTAAAGTCAATTTATTTGCTGATTGTACGTTAAATCGCTAAAATTATTAAATATATTTAATTAAATAAGTTTACAAATTTTACATTCCATATTTCAATTTTTATGTAACAATTTTCAACTAAAACTATTCCCTAAATTCACCCCATAATTCAACGGTTCATATTGCATTGACACAACCCAACGTAGCCAAATTTTAAAGGTGATTTTGCTATCTGAGAAAAGGAGAGGATTGAGTTTTCCTCTAAAATATGGTACAATTTTCTTTGATTATCGGCGGAGATATTACTTATCCTACATCACTTCTTCATTTTTACTTCATTTGTCACCTGCAGGTGAGGCTATCACCAACTCCTAACTAATTATAACTGAAATAACTAATGCTTAATCATAGTCTACATTGCCCTGATGTATCAGTTCTTGAAAACTCTCATTGGGCTCCAAACCTCTCTCTCAATTTAGTTCCCAAACTGCCCTTTTGATTTTTGATATTAGGGTTTAATGAAATCAGTAAGAGAGTTTGAGAAATGAATATTTTCAAACAAGAATTTGATAGAAGAATTGCAGAAGACAACATGAAGAATAATGGGCTTGAAGTTGAGTCTTCAAAGACAGAGATTAAAGAATTGAAGGAGACATTCAATGAGATTTCAGCTCCATCATTGGATCATGATAAAATCAAGATGCTCAATGACAATGAGATGATAACTAAGTTTCAGGAAATCATAAACAGCATTGATCATCTTTCTCTTGCAGATTTGGATGCTGTTGATGATATGGACATCAATGCAAAACTGAGAAGAAAAAGGAAAGTAGAGGATTTGAAAGAAGTTGATGGGTATTTGACGAAGAAGTTCATTGTTCGTAAAACTGAGAAGGATGATGATATCAAACAGCAGGTTTCAACTGATCTGGAAGTGCAGAGTACTAGGTTTTAGATGGGTTCTTTAAAAATCTCGAGCTCTGATAATTCTGTTATCATGTTTCCATCTCAGTTTCTTTTTTTTTTTGTAATTTAGGATCTGTTTTCTTTGTTTCTTAAACAATAATCACAGTATCTTTGATTTTTCTGTTTCCATGGTTCAATGACTCTACTTCCTCTGATTTCATTATTCTTTTAAGTCTAAATATTCGTTCAATTTCTTTCTTGAATCAGCACTTTTATCTTGAATAATGGCATCAAAGCTGATGTGAAATCATTTTGCATTTTGTTTTCTTACACCAAAGCAATCTCTTTTACAAATCAAAGTACTGGTAGCTGGACTTGATTGCAAGAAACTGGCTGCGTCCGTAAATTAAATTCTCTAAGAATCTTTTAAGAAATGAATCCTTTAGGACTTCCCTTACATCGCCTTCACAAACGGCAATGAATCTCAGCATACTATCATTGATTATAATAATAATAGTAAAACCATAAAGAAATGTGTTATTCATATATATCTCCATATATATGAGCCCAACTATGAAACAGTCATTTCATGGTGATATTGAATGCACAACCACCACAGTTTAAAACAAAAAAGAGGCCACAGTGCAACAGTGGACAGATAATTTTGACAGTGAAATAGGAGGCATTTTCACCGTACTTCAACGGAGACTAGTGATTATTTCTTTTTTAGTAACAAAACGTACTCAACGATAAAAGAACCTGTGCTACGCTAACTTCCAGCTAACAGTAGCGACATACGTAATCTTAGGTTGATAAGATTCAAACTTTTTTATGAAGATACTTACATAGGTTTAGAAAATCAAAGTATTGACCTTTGGCACGAAGAACTGTGTGTTCGGAATGTGTACCAGATTTTGGAGATCCTGACTCATGAATCTGAGTGTAACCTTCAGCTTTTCAAGCCTTGTCCTCCTCAGCCAGAGCCTTTTCTCTTGCCTTCTGAGTCACATCCCCTGCTGCCTTGCTAGCCCGATTAAATGCACCAGTAACCCAAGAAGTTCCTGTCAGCACATATCGATTCTTCATGATGGCAGATCCTGCACTACTGACTGACTGCTCGGCAGCTGAAAATGCAGACTTTGTCTTCTCTGAAACCTGAAACCTTTCATCCATTTCCCTCACTTTGTCATTAACAAGTGTTGTGCCCGCACTTATTTTCTCAGTGAAACCAATCTTTTGATCTAAGGAAGCAACTGTGGCTGTGGCAGTAGAAGTGAACCGGTGCTTCTCATCAAAGGCCCTGGCTTTGTTGAGTGCATCTTTCCCTAGAACGAAGCCCTTCGCCATCATGCTGCTTACAACATCCTCAGCCTTCTGGACAGCAGATTCAGCACCACCTTCATTTTTGTTCTCTGTTGCCTGAAAATATTGTATAATATCAGTTACAGCAGACAAAACACTCACAGGGTAGTTAAAAGCAATGGTGTTGATCAAGATATTACAGTAGATGGCCCAGAACAAGTAGCTGGAAGCTTATAATCTGGATCCAATTCAATGGTAACAGACTGATCAACTATTGTCGCCCCCTGAGAGACAGGAAAAATAATTATCCAATGAAAAGACAATAAAAATCCATGTTACATCAACGATCATAACTCTACACAAACAGGTGGAAAGCATTCAAACAATGACAGGCACTGAAACGGGTTATGAATCAAGAATTTAATTTATAACTTGTGAACACATTAGCTTTGAAAGTTTAGTATGGAAATATTTTCAATGTATTTCATGATTTCTCAAGTCAAGACAACATCAATACTCCTCAAGAAGCATCAACTGCTGAAACTTCCAAATATCTCAAAGCCAATACCTCAAACAAAACTATCCAATGCCACCGCCTTGTGTTTGTTGAGAAATTTAATTACTTCAAAGCCAAACTAGTTTCAAAAGCAATAATACATATCTGGTGACCAATACGAGTGGGGCATCAATAATTATCTGAGATTTTTTTCTTTTTTTTTTGCGGCTCAAGTTTCACAACCATATACAATTTCTTCTAATATAATCATAAAATTCCACAGGCCGTACAGTCGAGAATTAGCATAAGATTAATCTAGTGAAAAATAAAAGAATTGGAAAGTATGAAAGGTGATAATGCACCGAAAGAAGAATTGCAGTCTCTGCCCCTTGGGAATCCTTAAAGACAACATAAGCAATTTGAGACCGCTCATTGTCACTGGAAAGGGAAAAGAAAAATAATAATAATAAGATGAATATAAAATATATGAGAAACCTAGTATTCTTCACAACTATTGACCTAAGTTTTATCCTTAAGAGAAGTTAATATTTCTCTGATTACAAGGAACAAAAATCAAATATCGCTATGAAGTTTTAAATTCCCGTGTTTTTCTCCTCCTCTATGCAAACAAGCAGAGAATTCACTAAACAAAGGGAAAAAGCAAAAGACATATGGTAAACCCAAGTTCAGTAGATAACAAACCTATGCATTTCAATATGTTCAATTTCACCAGAAAAGGAAAAGAATTCCTTTATATCTTGCTCAGATGCACCTAAGGAAACATCGCTTACTTTCACTGTTCTCACCTGCAGCACCATAGAACTCAACTAAAGTAACACTGTCAGTGAAAGCACATCTAAAGTGTATCTTCTGCATAAGTAGACATAAATATTACCAGAGATGCTTTGCAAAAAAAACTCATGCACCTATAATAGGCATATTAACAACAGTGCGTGAGGGCCACAACTTTTCTAAGCAATTAAACTAAACAGTCATGGCATGAGAGAAGCCAAAATAACAGCCAATCAGCTGAGATATCTAGAAACTTCAGTAAAGGCCAATTATGCCAAAAGAGTCAATACAACACATTAATCTTTAATTTGTATAAACATAGCAAATTGCAAATAATGGAAACTCCATACTATCATGTAGGTAATCCACTTAAATCTTTCTATGATCACCCCATGATTACTTGATTAGGCAGGCAAACTAGGAGATTTAAATATGATTTTCTTAATAAATATTTTAAGTGACTTCAATATGATTTCTTCATAAATAGTCCATCTTCTTCTCCATAATTTAGAGCCCAAGAACATTACTGAGAATTTTCTAAATATAAGCAAAAGAAGATAGATGTGTAAGTAAAATTATATCACAAATACTCTGAATAAGAATTTAGTGAAAATACACATATTTTCCGAATAACAAAAGCTTGTTCATATCAAAATTTTGAACAACTCTCCAATACGATAAAGTGTTTAAAATTGCAGAACAAGTCATTCAATTCCCAATTCTTTTGTAAAATTTTTTTGTAAGAATTAAAATACCCTATAAATAATTTTCTTTCTGGTTACCCAAAATAAAATTACTCATATAAACTAAAAACCATAGCTAAACTAGCCTCAACAGATCTCAGATTATAAAAATATGTACACAATTCATATTTCCCAATTTTCCTATCCTTCCCCAGCAACCAAGCAGATCAACAAAACGAGAAACTAATTTGCACTCACATACCTTTGATTGCCGACAAAACCAATGAATATGATAAAATTCAAATGATAACAATCATTCTTTAAAATAATAAAAACAACGAAAAAAAGAGAAAAAAAGTTAAATAAAAAAAAAACTGAACTAGCGTTTTTCTTTTCCATCCGGAAAAAATTTTCTCAGCAACCAAACACACAAAAAAAATTAATAGGAAATAGTTGGGAGTACAAACCATCATGGAGTCTTTTGTTCACTGCACGCCCAGCTTCAATATCTTCAAAATGGAAACTCACGGAGAGAGCAAGCTCAATTATAGAGGAGATTTTAACCCAAAAAAAAAAAAAAAATTGGGAGAACCACAAATGCCCCCGCTGTTTTCTAAAACGATAAATAGCTACTGTGAGCAACTTTAAACAAAAAAACTATTACCATTTTTTTTTTAATATCAGATTCCATCATAAATTTTAAAATAAAACTCTTCCTATAATTTGAAAAATTATTTTTATTATTTTTATTACATACATTCTTAATTTTTAATTTTTATCATATAAATCTTTAAATTAAAATAAATAAAAATTTACAAAAAAACTTTAAATTAAATTTATAATTTTAATATTTTATTATATAAAACTTTATACAAAATTTTTTTATAAATTCTTTAAAAATTAAATTTAAAATATTTTATTTTATTCATAGAAATTTATGAATTTATTTTATTTTATAATTTAAATTTATAAATATTTTATTTTATTTATATTTTTAAAAAGTAAATAAAATAAATAAAATATTTTATTTAAATTATTAAACAACTATAATATTTTATAATATAAAAAAATTTTATATTTAAAAATATTTTCTAAAAAATTTAATAAATATAAATATTGAAGTGTGAATATGAATATAAATGTTACGTTGACGGATCCACGTCGGAGGGGATGATTGGCCGGATCTTCCTTTATAGAGTTTCACCTCAAAATCTCTATAAGACAATAACACGTTAGGAGTCACGTCGGGTGAGGGTCTCAGTAAAAAAACTCCGATGCCTAAATCAGATATGGTGAGAAAATGTATGATAAATTTCGGTAAGTAAACTGGAATAGAATGCAAGCAAGAGAGGCTTTTTACCAACTATTGAAATGAGAAAACGGGAGAGGAGTGGTAAGAAGGCTACGTAGAGAGCTGAAATCTCTAATTCTCCCCGCTTCTTTGATGGAGAACCCCCCTTTATATAGGGCCCTAGTAAAGTGACTAGGCATCGGAGAATGAGAATGATGTGACTGTAGTGCCTTTGGACAATGTGTGACCGCCTTCCATTAATGCTGTAGTTGACATTCCTACCACTTCTAAGTCTGCTACTATTACATCGTCTGAAGATGGATGATGGATAGGACAAGCAGTTCCTAGGACAAGGCATTTACTCATATTATAAGATCTATCATGTCAGCGATCTTTCCTATTTTCGATCATAAGGGTGTGTGGTTGAGGGTTCTCTGGCTGAAGGTTACATTCGTGTTGGTGAAGAGAAGACATCTTGAGAGGCCCCTGTGTCTGGGAGGCCGATTCTGTATTTTTTGGGGGCATGGATGGGCTTATCATGAGACGACATAAATCTTCTGAAGTCTCCAGTTACTGATACCTAGGAGCTACAACGTGTTTTTGAGAAGTCGGTTTCTTGGGATCCGAGGTGGATTCTCTTAAGAGGATGACCTCTTAGAACCTGAGACGGGATTCCCTGAGGGAATGAATCCCGGGAACCTGAGGCGGGATTCCCTGAGAGACTAACTCCCTGAGATCTGATGCCGGATACACCCAAGGAGAAATGAAATACTTGGGACGAAAGTGTCACATCATTTGCTGATGAGATCTCACGTGTCACTCGCATATCTTCCCTAATAGATAGTCCCCTAGTTTCTAATGTATGACTTGCAAAGTGTGCACTAAAAACTCTTGTCTAATTCAATCTGGCTTCCAGGGAAAGACTTCCTGAGACCTGAGGCGAATTTTACTGTGAAGGAGACACTGGCTGAGACGTTGGGAGTGCTTGGGACGTATCTTGCTATTGAAAACCCTACTTGACAGAACTGTTAGACGTTGGGTGATGCTTCTTCTCTCGAGGTCCTTAATTCACCTTCATTAAATGTTGTACATCAGGTGTCGTGTCACATAACTATTTCTGAGCTTGCGATGCTTTGTACTTTGAGAGGATTTTGAATGCTTGACTGTGAATGGGCCACGTGTCAGAACCATGATGGCGGGTACTCAATTATTTCTCGAGACGCACAGGCAATGAAGGGACGTGGATATGTGGCCGTCCCCTTTCCTTTCAAATCGACGGTGGAGATTGGTCCTTCCCCACTATAAATACCCTCCATTCGTCAGTTGTCATTTTCATATTTCTATCTTTTGTGAGAACTCTTATTCCGGTGCTTTTTCACTTCCTTCTTTCTTCTGCTTCCCATTACTCCTTAGTTTGTTTCCTGTTTCTACTTCTTCGTGCTTGCATGTGCTTGTGTCCAAGCTTGTTCTTTGTGCATTGTTGATATATCCACCATCTTGCTAAAAAAGGTAAGGGTTTTTTGATCCTTTATAGATTCTAAGAGTTTTTCAGACTTTTACGCACCGCACCCCTAAGTTTTCCCATGGTCAGAAAAATGACAGTTAATAGCAGGCTCTCTGACACTACCACTAGCGATCGGGAGAAGGTCGGAGATCCCATCAAGATTCAGGAGTCGGATAAAGATGGGAAGAGTGCTTCAGAGTAGGCTTGGGTTAGAGGGCCTAACGAGACGAACTGATTTGTCTCCTTAATCATTGAGGCAGATTTGCTAGCCTTCCGATAGGCTTTCGGTATTCTTGAAAATTTGCAGTTAAGGGTACTGCATAGGAATGAGATCCCAAGTAACTTGACGTCAGGGAAGATGGTGTTCAACGAGGAGCATCTGCTATTAGGGGCTCGCCTTCCCCTGCAGAATTATTTCGTTAGGATCTTTGAAGCCTTCAGGATCTCGCCTTACCAGCTTACCCTGAATAGCTAGAGGATCTTGAGCGGTTTGTTCGTGCTGAGCTTCCTCAAAGAGAGTCTCGCCCTATCTCCTAATGAGGTGTTACACCTGTACTCCCTCAGGAAGTATACCAGCCAGTACCTTGGTTGGTACTTCTTCCAAATCCGAGGAGGGTTCTAGTCCTGAGTGAAGGGCACTCCTTCCTATAATGAAGACTGGAAAGATTGCTGGT
>JAVXUL010016705.1:0-12092 GCA_035590515.1 Trichilia minutiflora
CACTAACATTATGAAGTGAAGAAAAATGCTCCATAAAATTTGAAGATTTCTGTAAATTTTGAATTAAGGCAGACTGTTGGAGATTAATTCAAAAACTTCAAAATATTTATCAATTTAGATACGATTATAGGATTTGTTTTATCTTTTATTTTTTTTAAATAAGTTAGATAATAATTAGTTATAATTTTAAATTATTTTATTATATATTTTATATATATAAATAAAAATCTTATAAATAATAAGAAGAAAAATATTCTGTTTCAAATTATTTTCAAAACTTCAACAATTGTATCAGAAATCCTTAAAAGATTGTAAGATTGAGTTAAAAAAAAAAAAGAAAAAAAATTCAGCAATTGTTGAAGGAGTTTATCCGGCCAAAGGTGCAAAGAGAAAAGAAAATCTTTTCTCTTCCAAACTCCTTCGTTGATATCTTCATCCGCTAGATTGTTGGATTTGGGAGTGGCCGATTAATATTCCAAAACCAAAAGAACATAACGTCAAATCTAAAAACAGAATCCCAACTACATCTTATAAATTTGAAGGAAAAGGAAAAGAGGGGGATACTTGAGAGAAGAGAGGGAGAATAGTTATGCCAGCGTCACCTCCAACACCTGGCACATTAACCTCTGCAACATGTAGCAAGAAGACAAATATTCAACTCAAAGAACAGCAATTCCTCAGCAAATTTCAGAACCTTCCTCTTAATATTCTATTTTGTTACTGAAATCATGAAAAAGCCAAAAATATAGGAAATCGCAACTGAGTTGAGGATGATCCAATTTGACACTTTGTTAGTACTTTATTGGATCCTATAACCCAATAATTAATGCACCCTATTTTACAACTATCTATTTTTTTCTTTTCCATCAGCGGAAAAAAAAAAGAGACGGATTAGGTAAGCACACATCTGCAGACTAGCTTAATGTACAAAAGTGATTGAAACTGTGGCAATTACGAACTTGTTGCAAACCTATGCCTTCTTTCTTTTCCGATTTGGTGAAACCGACTTCAAGAAAGATCCATTCAAGAAAATGGCCAAAATCAGGTTGAAACTTCATTAATGTCCCCAAGTAGAAAAGACAATTGCTAATGGATTTCTTGAATTGTAGCTGTATCCATCTCACACAGAAAGAAGTAGCTACTAGCTACAACATGATTTCACAGCACCACAGCATTTCATTTGTTATTGTGGTTTTGACAGCTAATTCAGCTATAAGATTCACAAATTCAATGCAAAAGAAACTACTCGTCTCCTCAACCTCATACAGCTTCTACAGAACTTCCAAAGTAGCACAAGTTTGATGGCAGCTATTGGCATTTCTGAGTATCTTCGCTGGTAATCCCTGACCATGATGACTTCAGTTAAAACATGGTGCATGCATATAACAAATTTACACTTGAGTTTAAGAAAAAGCCTCTTCCTTTCAAAAAAAAAAACGCAAAAAAAGAAAAGAAAAGGAGAGGACAATACATCAATGTACATGGAGAGGATAAACATTAGCTCACTAAAGTGTGGAAGTTTGGATCTACGAACTTCACGCAAAAATGGACCAAAATTTCACAAAATTAAATCAGAATTAAGTTGCAGCAAGCAAACACAGCAAGGTGGAGTAACCTCTATTCATTTAGTTTATTAATAATCCAGCTATCAATCATACATACAACTCTACAAGCATGTTTCAACAATAAACGGCAGTTAAAATAATGAAAATCATACACAATAGACATACAAGAGTTGCATCAATGCAACAGAAATGAGAATTCTGCTACCACCTATCAGATTGGTGCGAGACACATAAAAACTGAGCAGCCCTCTCTTTTCTCTTATTTTAAGCTCTGATACACTTATTAGGCTTTAGGAAAATTTTACATGTGACTGAAGCAGAGGAACTCTGAATTCTCAAAACCTCTGCGTTCTATTGAGGATTTGGGGGGCGGCTATTGGCAGCAGAAACTCGGGATCCCCATTCCAGCAGCTCTTTGCTGGTGTCATCTTTGTGCACAAATACTTCAATGAAACATAGAGAATCTTTTTGCTCCCCTGTTGCTGTCTCAATTGCATCTGTTAGTTCGGCCTCATTACACACCTGTATTTTCATAAACCACAATTTGATGTAAATCCACCTTGTCATTCAGAAGGTAAAGTTTTGGCACTATATTCAAAAATTCAGTTTGCTGCTGGGGAAGGAATATAAAATCTATCAATTCAACTGGCAAACTTTTGGAAGTTCCTCGTGAACCCAGAAAATTATGTTGCGATAAATAAGATAAAGCAGTAGGTGCATGAGAGAATAAACCAAAAAAAAATTATCATCTGTGTTATTCATTTCCTCTTTGTTAAAATAAAAGATGGGATAAACTACGGTTTATAGATTCTAACCTTGGCAGTCCAGCATTTGCCTTCTCCATTGTGGATGGCATTAACTAGACCAGTATAGTCCCAATTTTTAATCACATTGTAAGGGCCATCATGAATCTCAACTTCGATCGTATAACCTCCATTATTGATGAGGAATATGATGCTCCTTTGTCGACATCGAATCATCGTCGATATATCCTGAGCTGTTACCTGAACAGAGGGAGGAAATATTATTTATTCACAATACTAAAACTGAGAAATTTTTTAACAAAAATTCTGCAATTTATGTGTAAGATGCACATATCTCATTGGACCATCCAATAAGCATAAAAATTTTTCTAATCAGAGAAGTTCCAAAGTTATGCCTTTTTTGGTTGCAGTGAAGCTTATCTTAGCCCGTGTTCACTCTTTTACAAGGGGCATGTACCCATTATGAACCCCCCTCCCCTCCCTTCACAAGTGATTATCACAAAAACACAAATGAATAGTTCTAGTGAACAATTTATAAAGGGAATTGGTTTTAAGAGCTACTGACCAAAAACTGTTGCTCTTTTAGCATTATATTCTTATTCAAATCTCTTTATTTGCTATTAGTTTACAGAAAGTTCTGTAGTGTATCACATCGTAAAAATCTTACATATCTTATATCAAAATTGTGTACTCACCTGGAAACTCCCATCACCAATGCAAGCAATCACACGCTTATCCTTAGCAGCCTGAGCATAGCCTAGGGTGGCACCAACAGACCAGCCAATTGATCCATACTGCATCTGAAATTCATATCTGCATGCAATTGATAATTAGAGGTTTGCAGTCTGCTCATGACACAACAAAATTTATGGGAATATATTGCTATAAGAGATGCTGGCTTACCCACAATTCTCAGGGAGGCGGAGCTTCTGGCAGTTAAACCAAGAGTCTCCAGTTTCAGCAATTACTGCACTGTTTCCACTTAGCATGTCCTGTTTAACGAGTTCAAAGAATATTTAGTGTATTATCTTACATGATACAGAAAACACAGTATTACACTGTAGATATATAAATAAACAACAATCCCCACTTGATACATATGCTTACGTACAAAATGTTATAAATCATAGCATACCTGAATGTGCTTGAAGAGAACATTGACTCTAAGAGGCTCATTTTCCACACGCTTCAGCGGGACACCTGGGGGGACATATATCCGGCGATAATTCTCTAGAGCTGTACTGTTTTTCTTTAGCTTCTTGGCCAACGCACCCAAGAAGTCAGCCATGAAAACCCAGCCAAGGGAAGGCCCGTTGCCTATAGTCACACGATTAGGCTGCACTATGATAGCTTTCTCCTTTTTGATCAGCAATGAGTATCCAACAGAACTGTAGTCATTGAAGATGGGACCAACAAAAACATAGGCATCAGCAGACTCCACTATCTCCCCACAGAAGCTGGTACTGACAGCACCCCAATATGTCCCGATGAAATGTGGATGGTGCTCTGGCACTAATCCTTTTCCAGATGGCATAATAGCAATGGGATATCCACTGGCATCTGCAAGCTCTAGAAAGGCCTGTTGTGCCTTTGCGACCCTTAGCTTTGGCCCCCCTATAATGACAGGCTTCACAGCTTTATTCAAACAAGCAGCTGTCGCTTCCACAGCTGCTTCTAATCCTAATTGATTGCTTACTCTGCATCAAAAGTAGAGGATGTTCAGAGAGAAATCTCTGTACCTCAATATCACAGAAATTCAATATACTTAGCGGAAGCAACTAGCTTAAAAGTATATATCCTAGATCACAGACAAACGTTCCCATTAGTAAGTCTAGGGAGATCTGATGAAGATGGAAAGGAAAAAGCATTATATTCAAACAGAATTGATGGCTAAAAATAAATTTAACAAATATGTTATACCAAGAGTTCATGTTCTCTGAGCCACTTTGTGAAACTTACTAGGCATCCAAAATGTTCCAGTAGTTGAGTACATTGGGTTTAATCACAAATTAATCAATACTGAGCTGAAAGACAGATAGAGATACTAATAAACTTATGCTTCAGTCTTCAAATCTGACCAAACTTTAAATGAGCCCTTTAACTAATTTGAACCTAAACTCTTAAGTCCCTAATACTATTTGAATCGTATTATGGTGACTCAACAATAACATTACAAACTACAAGAGATGAGATGAGAAATTAAGATACTTGAATTAAAAGCTAAATATAAAAAAATGGTATCCACAAACTAAAATGTGCATTATATCGAGCACAAGAATTTGCAAATAAGAGTGTTCATACTTTGGAGCAAGAGAGAACGGCACTGGCTCCCGAAGGAAAGTCGGATGTGGAATTCCTGGCAAATTACAGCTTATACTAATATAAGCTGGCTTGCTTTCCTTCAAAGCGGTAGATATTGCTGTGTCAATAAGCTCATGTGCATCATCCAAGTTATTCACAACAGCCTGTAATCCCACAATTGCTAATACCAATTAACAACACAAATTACATTTCAAAATCATTTTAACACCAAATTTACACTTCAACATCAAATTGCATATGTTTTCTGAAAAAATAACCTATCCCAGAACTAGTAAATGATACACATATAAAGCTTCGTTAATTACCTGAAAACAGGTGATCGCTTGAAAGCATCTAAGCTCTTGTGTGAAATCAGGCAACCCAATAGTATGATGCAAGATCCTGTTAGTCCCATAATCATTGGAATTCGGCCCTCCAACAATACAGATCACAGGCAAATTCTCACTGTAAGCGCCAGCAATGGCATTCAGAACACTAAGCCCGCCCACAGTGAACGTCACCACACAAGCCCCCACGCCCTTGGCACGTGCGTATCCGTCCGCCGCGTACCCCGCGTTCAGCTCGTTACAGCATCCGACTAAATTCAACTCCGGCTCGGCTATAAGATGATCCAAGAGTGTCAAATTAAAGTCACCTGGAACAGAGAATACATCCCTCACACCAATCTCGACCAGCCTCCGAGCGAGGTGTCGCCCCAGAGTTCCGCTGCAGGCTGCACCGCGGACTTGAGCTGGAACCGAGGTGGCGTGACCCTTTGAACCGATCGCGTTTGCAGTTTCCATAAGTAATACTAACACGTACAACGGGTGAAATAAACAAGATAATTAAAAATTTGATGACAGAGAAAGTATTACAGTTTGGTTTTTTGTCGCGTTAAATATACAAAATATATGACCTTTATTTAAAGAACTGTGGTCTGGACTCTGGCTTTAAGAATAAACAATGCAAAAAGGCGGTGAAAAGAGAAGCAATAACCAGCCGCAAAATTCAAAACGAGACATAGTTTTCTAAAGAATGGGATGTGTTTCATATGGGCAAACGTAGTTTTGTGCCGTTGTTTCGGTAGTTTTATTGTTAATTTCATCATGATTGGTTGGAATATTTGGAGTTCGTTTGTACATTTGGATTAATTAATTAATTAATTAAGGAACGGCGTTTGAAAAAAAAGGGCAGGATGTTTTAGATCTGGTTTTCAAATGCGACGTCTTTGATTATTCATTGGGTTGAACGCAGCTACATGGTCAATTGATTGTCAAACTATAATTTCTAGACCACATATATGATGATTCAAATATATTATTTTCACATAATTTACCTGATAAACACATAATTATAGCTAACCGGTAAGAATTAAAAGAAAAAAACATAATGTATTGTAAAAATTTTAAAGTTAAGTATACAACTTAAGGAGTAAAACTTAAAATAATTTATAATTAAAAATCAATTTCGAAGAAAATTCTAATTTCATAGTTTTATAATTAAAGAGTGGTGGTGGTGGTTATTATAAAAAAAAAAAAGACAAAAAAATAAAAAAGAGAGAATGGAAATTTTTACTTTTGGCACCAGTGCACTTGATTGCTATTATGGTTAGAGACTCATCGCACAGCATATTGTGTAGACAGCGGTTTTTCTACCTTTAAATTAAAATAATGTACGCCGGAAATTTTCTTTCACGTACCCTTTTTCCCGGTTTCAGGATCGAAGATTCGAAGACAAGCGTTTTCTACAAAGGATTGCAGTAAGCATGTAAATTGGGGGTGCTTAAAGTGACAATTATTTTTAGTATTTTGTTTTGGACCCCATTAAACTTTGGACTCAAACGTGGGTTCAAAGGAAACTCTCCAGAGATTGTGTCAACGACCATCAGACCAATCCAAACGTAACATGTTTTGGGCTTAATGGCATTCACGTTTCATGTCTGTCACAATACTTGCTTTTCATGGCTCATGGCTCGTGTGTTATATTATTGGTTAGTACCGTAAGGACTCAATTTTTAGATATGGTTTCTAAATATTTGTCAAGCTCAACTATGTTAGTACCCTGAATTTTCTCATAATGGTCTACCCTTTCAAATTCTGATGGTATTTATCAGTTTTTTAACTTTGTAAAAAATATATTTTATTTTTAAATATTACATTAATGTAAATTAAACTCCTACCAATCCTTTTTTGCAGATGGAACTATATGTTCTATTTCATAATGGAAAAAAAAGAATGAAAAGAGAGAGAGCGTAAAAGCTAAAATAATTCTGCATGATCTGTTGTTACTATTATTCACATTCTAAAATATACATATTATTTGGATATTTTATGGAAATTTAGTCTAAAGATTCATTACTATTGTTCAGATGCACCAATCCACTTGAGCTCATGAAATAGTGATATTACGAGATCTATTTTCATGACACTTCAACATAAGTTTATCGGGATATATCATCATCTTTCGAGATCTTGTACTTTTCGGTTCGTTCTCACTGAGACCTGAGACTTTTTGACGCTCATTTTGAAAAACTTGAAACACCTCGAACACTCTCATCGAGATCTTGGACTCCTCAGTATAAATCCTCCGAACTTCTTAATCTTTCAAAATATTCACTTATACAGGTGGATAAGTATGGTTCTCATAACAGTCATGTCTCGCGATTCTTGTAACAAATTTTCAGAGGGAACTAACAAGGAGTGATACCTGTATACAGTTATGTCTGTAAATGATTAAAAGGTAACAAATTCCGGGAATAAAGGAAAAAATTCATTCCATTCACGAGTAGCGAATATTCTAACTTGACACAAAAAACTTACACAGATTCTTTCCCAACTTTTCTCTCTAAGCATCATCTTTATCATATAGTACTATCTAACGGGTTGGGTTGGCCCGCGAATTAGACTGGCATGACCCATAAAAAATCAGGCCCGAATCGGCCTGGACTACTATTCATATGATCCGGACTGGTTTCGGGCCAATGTAAACGGTCCGGTCCGATTTTAGAATTCGAAAATCGCAAAACCGGACCGTAACGGGCCCGGAATCATTTTGGGCCCGTCTGTTTGGCACCGAGTTGAACCGACGGTTCAACCCGCTGGTTTAAAATCGTCGGGTTAAATCGGTCCGATCCGCCAATTCAACTCGGGTTAAATTTTTTAAAAAATGACCGTTGCATTGCAACGGCAACGGTCAAATTTTTTTGACCGTTGCACAAAACCCCCTCAAACCCTATATAAACCCCCCCTCTCCCCCCTAATTATTTTTATAAATTACAATTATTAATTTTTATTTATTCTTCAATATATTTGCAATTTTTTACATACTACTAATCTTCAACTTCAATCGATCTTCTTCAATCTTCTTCGCAAGGATCTACAATTATTGTATTAAAGTTAGCGATAATAATTTAAATTAAATTATTATTATTATTATTATTATTATTATTATTATTTATTTTGTTAGTTAGTTATTTACTTATTTTGTTAGTTATTTTTTTGTTATTTTATTTAATTATTTATTTTAGTGTTAAGTTATATTAAATTGAATTAAAATTTATTATTATTATTATTATTATTATTATTATTGTTATTATTACTATTTTTTAATTTGTTAGTTAGTTATTATTTTGGTATTTCATTTAATTATTTAATTTAGTGTTAGTTTTAAGTTATATTAAATTGAATTTGTTGAGAGATTTTACTGAGGCCCAGCCCAGTAACCCAGGCCCATCTCCACGACCCTGTACAGGCCCATTACATGCACATATTCAGCGAGTTTCATCATGCGGTGTCGTTCTGAGAGAATGGTCAAACCAATATTAAGACAGTCTATTCGTCTCAGGTGTTACAGCCGAGACAAACAGTCGGGAGCTCGGGAATGACGTGGTAAGGAATAGGAGGGACAGCGCTGCCGTTTTCTGCGTCCTCTAACCTTATGACAGGTCACCCTGAGCACGTCAGTCATGCAATAACGCGTGTCCCTGGGGTCGCCATTTGGCCATTACAACTTGCCAGTTCACCATCTCCTATATATCATCACTATCCTTTTCTACCAAAGAACTACGTGTGACTTGATCCCCCCACCCACCGGAAGAAGATCAAGGGAGAGGAGCATCGAAGATCCGGTGAACAGAGACAGAGAGAGACGGAGGAACCGGAGGAGAAAAGAGGGAAAAAAAGGAGAAAGGGAGGGGGGGGTGTTACATAAGCAGCTTGGGTTTCTCCCCCAAGTCCAATCACAAACACATACACAAACAAACCCGATCACCGCCTTAAGTTTAAGAAAAAGAAAAAGAAAAAATCTACTGGTATGGGAAAAGTCGCCGTGACTTTATCTTGTATCAATATTATTAAATAATTTAAATAATAATTATTAAAATAATACTAAATTATTCTTAGAATAAGTTTAGATAAGTAAATCCGATCCACAGCTAATATGAATTTATGTTTCATAGACCGTGTTCGACTGTTTTTTTTTGTTATTTTTTTATCGGAATATCGTGTAAGAAATCTTGTTGTGATTGCCCATTAAATTCCTATTGTATTTTTCGTGCGTCTCCGAGATTCGATGCAATCTAATTGACAGTCTTTCTTTTGTTGATGCTTTTATGTATCAACAATCCTGCTACAGTATTGGAATTCTTACTTTACCCCTTGTAATGGACCCACAACCAAACATCTAGCATTCCCTTGTCCATTATGACTACGAACGATCATAAACTCATAGCATCCAACAAAGGGAAAACCCCAGTGGACAGTTGAACCACAATGGCCAACAGCAATGTGTTAGGCTTTGTCCAAGTTTTCAGCCTAAGACTTATGATATAATATTTTACAATCTCTCTCTCTCTCTCTCTCTCTATCTATCTATCTATCTATCTATCTATCTATCTATCTATATATATATATATATATATAAATCAATTGCAATTGGAAGTGGGACAGACAGCAGCCCAAGCAAATAGATAGAGATAACGTAAAAATTGACGCAGACGTAATGATAGAATTTTTTGCAGAAAATTTTAGGAAGCAGATTCTATTTTTCTAACGATAGGTAGATAATTTACCATATGATCGAACTAAAATTTTAAAAGTACGTTTAAAACATATAATTCTTTAATATGAGCAGTTTGATTGTTATTTTGATAACTATAATTCAGATCGGAAGTCAATTTTAAAGGTACTTATTTTTAGATAAAAAAGATTTATTTTCTACCAATTTCTAAGTTATTTTTGGATTGATCTGCACTTGTTATTATTTACGCTATTGTTATTAGTGATCTTGGGATAGGTTTTGTACTTATTGAATTTAGCTTTGTACCTAAAATTTTATAGTAGAGATTTGGATGGATTTCGAGAATGGTTCCGTGATTTTTATTCTTCACATTTGAGGAGTTTTGCACGTTAAAAATTGGATTATGTTGATCATTATTTTACTGTCTATATTTGTGTTTAGTGTATTTGTTTGATTCCTCACAGGTTCAATCAAAGAGAAAATTCTTTATTTTTCCCTAATAGAGTGGTATCAGAGCTTGGTTTATATTATTTTAATTGAACGATAGAATCAAGTACAAACAGAATTGTTAGTTTGAATGGAACCAATTATTATGTTTAGAAGGACAAGATGGAAGATCTGTTATATGTGAAGCGTTGGTATTTATCGGTGTTTGGTAAATCAAAACTCGAGAACATGAGTGATTCTGATTGGACTCTTAAGCATAAAATTGTGTGAGTAAGTTTGAGTCACTATATGTGAGAAAAATCGATAACAACAAAATGTTTTTAATTAAACAACTTATAAGTTTAAAATATAAAGATAACCAATCAATTTCAGATTATTTGAATGAGTTTCAAGGATTGTTGGATCAATTTTCAGCGATGAACATTTAATTTGAAGATGAGATACATGGCTTGTGGTTGCTTGATACATAGCCTGACACTTAGGAGATTTTTCGTATGTTGCTCTATAATTCAGCTCTTAAAGGTACAGTTACCATGGATTTTATTAAGAGTGGGATTTTGAATGAGAAAATGAGAAGAAAGACTCAGGGTTCTTCATCAAATTCAGAAGTTCTCGTTACAGAGAAAAGGGAAAGAAGTCAGAGTAGAGGCCCGAGAGATAAAGGCCAGTTGGATTATCGATAGTGGAGCATCTTATCATATTACTTCCAGAAGAGAATTTTTTAGTTCGTATACACCTGGTGACTTTGGTTCATTGAAGATGGGCAATGATGGCTTGATCAAAATAATAGGTGTGGGAGAAGTTAGTTTAGAAACTGAAAGTGGAGCGTCACTACTTCTCAAAGATGTTAAGCATGCACCTGATATTCGATTTAATTTGATCTCAACTGGAAAGCTTGATAATGATGGATATCACAGTCATGAAGGTGATGAAAAATGGAGATTGACCAAAGGATAACTAGTGATGGCCAGAGGTATGAAGCAATCTTCCTTATATGTTCTACAAGTTAGGATTTCAAAAGGCGTGTGTAATATCATGGAGGATGTTACAGCATTATGGCATAAGAGACTTTGTCACATAAGTGAGAAGGGAATGAGTATATTAGTAAAGAAAAATGTACTCTCTGGAGTAAAGAGTGCGAAGCTTGAAAAGTGTGCATATTGTTTGACGAAAAAATGGAAGAGAGTTTCTTTCAAAAGTCATTCACCTTCGAGGAAGTCCGAATTGCTAGAGTTGGTGCATTCAGATATTTGTGGTCCAATACCTACGAAAACCGTTGGTGGTGCAGCTTATTTTATAACTTTTATTGATGGCTATTCAAGGAAGGTTTGGGTTTATTTCTTGAAGACAAAGAATCAGGTATTTGATGCATTCAAGTAATTCTAAGTCTTGATTGAGAGACAAACGTGAAAAAAATTAAAATACATTCGGTCAGATAATGGTGGCGAGTATATTAGCCCTTTTGATGAGTACTACAAACAACAAGGTATTAGACATCAGAAAACATCACCCAAGACACCTCAGATAAATGGTATAGCGGAACGAATGAATCAGACACTTGTAGAGAGAATCAGATATTTGATTTCGGATGTGAAATTGCCCAAATCCTTATGGGGTGAAGCTTTGAGTACAGCAGTACATGTGATTAATTTATCTCCTACAGTTGCTCTAGATGGTGACGTGTCACAGAGAGTTTGGCTTGAAAAGGATGTTTTCTATGATCACCTGAGAGTGTTTGGTTGTAAAACCTTTGTTCATGTTCCAAAAGATGAGAGGTCTAAGCTAGATGTCAAGACATGAGAATATATTTTTCTTGGTTATAGTTCTGATGAGTTAGGCTACAGATTGTATGATCTGATTGAAAAGAAGATTCTGAGAAGCCGAGATGTTGTTTTCATGGAAGGTCAGACTATTGAAGATTGTGAAAAGACAGAGAAGACAGTTCCCCAGAGTTCACAGTCATGTGTGGATATTGATCCAGCTCCTTCTACAGTAGTAC
>JAVXUL010016716.1:0-12092 GCA_035590515.1 Trichilia minutiflora
CACGATGAAGAAGTGTCTTCATCAAACCTCCATTGATTACACATAACATGTAGATAATATCCCTCTGTTATCATATCTTGATCGAGTAAGGGTTTATGGACTGTCAAAACCCTAATCTCGATGTCTATATGAATCGTCGATCATATGTTATGATTGCTATGGCCATAGACTTAAAATCTGCGCATCGTATCGACATTCATTTAAGAACTCAACTCAGACAACGTCAACGAAAACTCTCAGTCTATAAGGTCAAGTCAATTGATCCCATCTTGATTGTAAACCGAACACCTACATGAACAAAGCATATCAAAACCGACTTCTTATACAAAGCATGATTAGCCTTGCATGTGTACATCTATGAAATATACCCATCTATATATAGTTCGATTTTAAACGTCTCAGGTCTAAAGATTATATTGCACACTATTATAATTTATTAACAAATCATTGACTACATGCATACTATGTGATTTATCAATATGTAGTCTTGTTCGATAAATAGTTTACAAACTATAAATTCATACTAATATACTTTTAATAATACTCATATTATTAACCTACATATATCATCATATGATATCACTAGGCGGCAACTAGTATGCTTACTATGTGATATAGTTGTCCAAACTATATCACGTACGTAAGGAACACTTTGATAAATTCATTTAACAATTAAACAAAAATATCTGGATAATTCACATACATTCTTTATATATGAGCATGCCAATATAAAGAAAATGGCTAATGTATGTGAATAAAGAATAATTCTTTCATAACTAATCAAAAGTTTATATATAAGATCACTAGCCTTAAAACCGATAACACGAATGGTTTTTAGGGCATACACTAATAGAGCTTCCTCCAGAACAGAATGTAAAGTCTTGGGAAGATCGAGAAGATACTCTTCATGTCGAGATATGAACTCTGATGTTTTTATTGTTATCCATTTTTTAACAATGTAAAACGGACAAGTTTTTATGTTATAATTTTTTCATTCTAAATTTTCAAGTATTTCTTTTGCTATTATACTCTGTTAAATGTTCTTTTTGTGGATATCTATTTGTACTTGCAAAAGCTTAAAACATATTAAGCGGTCAAAATTACTCAAACTTATAATTTATACAAAAGTCTTTAATCTAAATTAACGCGCTTAGAAAATATTTTATCAAATATAGAGCTCAACTCAATTTCAAAAATAATTGATTCATAAATAAAGTAGTTGTGGTAGTTTTTACTGACCTCATTAGTTGAAAACATAGATTGCCTTAAAGGCAAATAAGAAATAATAGACTTATCTGATTGTCGATCAGTTTAGAATAATAGAAATGTGGAATAATGTCGTAATTATCAAGCACTCGGGGTCAGAGACTACGTGACCTAGGGCAATTAGCTATTATTGTCATGGATAATAATTTGTGTTAACAAGTATATTCAACTTTAATCAATAAATCCCTTTAATAAGTAGCTTTAACAACTTTCAACAAGTTGCTTTAATAATAATTAACAAGTCACTTTAATTATGATCAACAAGTCGCTTTAAGAATAATTAACAAGTCGCTTAAATAATAATCAACAAGTTGGTTTAACTGTGATCAACAAGTTGCATTAACAAGTTGCTTTAATAATAATTAACAAGTCTTTTTAACAAGTCGCTTTAACTATAATCAGTAGGTTACTTTAATAGTAGAGAAGAAAGTCCAATAGTTGAGAGTATAGAAACTGAATACATATAAAATACTTGAAAGAGTAATGAAGTTTCATTTCTTAAGAAGTAGATGTATAGAGCACAAAGTGTTTGGTTATAGGTAATACAATTTTAGCTTTTTGGTATTATAAGGCTTTCTAACTCGTATTCCACTCAGGATCTCCAACCTATAGACTCTAGGTCTGAGGATCTGAGTGATCTTGTATAATCTCTCTTAGTTGGCATAAAAAATCCTATCATCAAGGAGTTTTGTATTCAGTGTTACTCGTCTGAGAACTAAGTCTCCTCTCTAGAAGGTTCAATGCCTGAAATTTTTATTATCATATCGAGCCACCTTTTATTGGGGGTTGTTATTCTTATTGTAGCCTCATCTTATTTTTCTTCTAATAGATCCAAATCTAATCGTTTGCTCAACTCATTCTTTTCCTCATCATAATCATGTATTCAAAAAGTTGGGATATCAACCTCAACTGGAATAATAGCTTCGCATCTAAAAGTCAAAAGGAATAGGGATTCCCCTATGACAACTCTAGGGATGATTTAGTACGCCAAGAGCACTTTAGGCAACTTATCAACCTAAGCTCCTTTATGTTTCCTAACCTTCTTTTTCAAGGCCTTCTTGATTATCTTGTTAGTAACTTCGACTTGCCCATTAGTTTGACAATGGGTCGAGGTCATAAATTTCAGTTATATACCAAAATCTGAGTAGAATTCTTAGAATTTAACATTGTCAAACTATTTTCTATTATTAACCACTAATATTTATGGAATTCTAAAATGATATATTATATTTTATTTCACAAAAGATGTTGTCTTCCTCTTTGTGATGCTAGATAGGGACTTGGCTTCTACCCATTTCGTAAAATACTCAATGACCACTATTGTATACTTAGTGTTAGCTCGAGCAGTAGATAGTGGCCCAATCAGATTCAAACTCCACTAAGAAAATGGCCCAAAACTAGAAAGACAAGACAATTCCTCTAGTAACTGTCTTAGAATATCATCATGAACTTGACATTTGTGACAAAATTTAACAATCTAAGAAGCGTCTTATGAGATTGTAGGCCAATAATAACCCTGTCATATGATTTTATACATATAAGAATGAGGTCTGCTATAGGTTTTACAAATCCCACTATAAACTTCTTCTAAAACTTTCTTTATCTTGTCTGGTCTCAAACATTTTAAATAAGGTAAACTAAATCTTCGTTTATATAATATATTATCTATAATAGCATACCTGACCGATCTATTTTTTACCTTCTTTGTATCATTTCTATCTATTAGCAGTTCTTCATACTAGATGTAGGATTTCAGTTCTTTTATCCATATCGGGTCGGGAATTTCTTGCATGATAGCCACACAATTGTTCTTCAAGTTTATGTTTATTTGTGTCAAGATTTTTATAGGTACGAGGGCTGGAACCTTTCCTTTAAAAGTAGAGGTTAATTTTACCAGAGCATCAACTTTGGAGTTATCGGTCTTGGAAAGTTGCTTTATCGTGACTTCTTTGAATATCTCTAAGAGTTTCTTGGTCTGTCTCAGGTAAGCCTGCATATTGTCTTCCCATGCCTAAAACTGTCCACTGATCTGATTTGCTATTAATTTAGAATTACTATTTATACTCAAGGTTATGATTGCCAAAGCCTGAGCTAACCTAATTCTGACTATCAAGGCTTTATACTTGACTTCATTCTTGGTTACTTTGAAGTCAAACTTTAGTCAATACATGACCTTATCACCACTAGGCCTTTTTAGAATTACATAAGCTCTACCCCTTTATATATTAGAGGCACCATCAATGTATAACTGCCAATATTCTCTCGAGACACTTGGCTCAGGGACACTATCCTCAGTTTAGTTTTTAATGGCCTTTGAGACCTGGAGTATGGTTAGTTGATCTGTTATTGTTCCCTCTGTAATGAAATACATCAACACTTATCCTTTAATAGACTTTCGAGGCTTATAATCGATGTCATACTCGCTAAGTTTAATGGACCATTTCACCAATTATCCGAACATATCAAGTTTGTGAAAAATTTGCCCAAAGGCTGATATATTATTACAATTATCTGATGTGCCTGGAAGTAAAAATGTAACTTTCTTGCGACGGTGACAAGTGAAAGAGTAAGCTTTATATTGGAAAATATCTTGTCTTGACATCTAATAAAGCCTTGCGCGTATAATAAACAGGTCTTGGTATCTTCTTGGCATCTTCTTTAACCAAGACAGAACTTACTGAGTGGTCACTAACAGCCAAATATAAGTGTAAAACATCTCCTTTTTCAGGACTAGTCAGGTGTGGAACATGAGCCAAATATTCTTTATGCTCCTGAACTTTGTTCACAACTTTTGTCCCACTCTATTTTTTTCCTTTTTCATTACTTGAAAGAAAGAAAAATATTTATCAGTGGCTTTAGAAATAAACCTATTTAAAGTTACCAATCTCCCTGTCAAGCTTTGTAACTTCTTCATCGTAGTTAAAGGCTTCAAATCCATGATGGCCTTCATCTTCTAAGGGTTGGCTTCAATTCCTCACTTACTAACAATGTAACTAAGTAATTTTTCAGCACTAACCCCAAATAAGCAGTTTTTGAGATTCAGCTTCATATTATACTTTCTCATATAATAGAAAGTCTCATCTAGGTATTGGGGTGGTTAGTAGCTTTCATAGATTTCGTAATCATATCATCAACATAAACCTCTATTGTTGATCAATCTTTGAAATTTTGTCCCAGTATTCTTCAGGCCCAAGGCATACTTGATAGTAATATAGGCCTAGATCTATGATAAAAGCAATTTTATCCTGATTGGGTTTATGCATCCTGATCTGATTATACCCCAAGAATGCATCCATAAAACTCAGAACTTTGTGTCCTGCCTAGAATCCACTAACTGATCAATCTTTGATAGCAAAAAGCTATCTTTTAGGCATGCTTTGTTGAGGTCCATAAAATCTACACACATTTACCATTTTCTATTGGCCTTATTCACCATCACTATATTAGTAATCCACTCAAGAGAATAAGCTTCCTAATAAATTTAGCTTTTTGGAGCTTATCTACTTCTACCTTAATAACTTTCTTTCGCTCAAAATTGAATGTCCTTTTTTAGGGGGCCATAGGCTTGAATTTTGGGTCTACGATTAGGTGGTGGAAGATGACTCAAATGTTAATTCCTATTATATCATCACGTGACCAAGCAAATATATCTATATTTCGTCTTAGCACTTCTATCAGACACCTCTTCTATTCGGGGGCCAGGTTACACCTGATCTTCACCGTTCTTTTGGATCTTCCTTCATCTAATGCTATGATAGCCATATCTTCTATCAATTTTACAACTGACGATTTGTTTTATTGCCTGGCCTTGTCATCTAAATTCTGAAATATTTTTTCTTATTGAGCATCTTCTCCTTATTCCACCAATGTCTCTTCTAATGGACGCTTGTTCAAAGTATGATCTGGCCTCTTTCTGGCTTCTCTTACAATTCTAAAACTATCTCCAACTCTGAACTTGAGTTTCAAATAATGGACACTCTCTACTGTTTTAGTAGATCTAAAGAAAGGCCTCGTTGGGATAATAAAATACAACATTTTAAAATCCACAATTTGAAGCTCCACTATAGTTATTTTTTGGTATGGTCTATCATTCATAATTATTGATAACTGTACCATTCTTAGGGAATAAACACAAATTCTCCAAATCTATATAAGGCAGTCTCAGCAGGCCTTAGTCTCAAGTCTTCAATACCCAAATAATCTTACGGTTCTTTGAAAATAATATCAATTGAACTTCCTGTATCAATTAATATTTGAGATGTTCCTATCGTTAGTGTCACAATCAAATCATCATCATGTGGATAGTGAACCTTACATTTATCTTCATTAACGAACATTATTGGAATCGAGGCTAGTTTTGCCCTTTTCTGGGCTCTTACATTCATTACATTTAGCCTTTTCTTTGCTCTTATATTCATTACATGTGGCTTAATCGTTGAACTTAATAGAGAATATCGTAAATAATTCTTCTGAGCTCTATTTGAATTTTCAACCAAAGTCGAGCCTCTTATAATTACCATTATACGATAGCCTGCATCATTTTGTTTTTAATCTTGCTTAGAATTTTGAGGGCTGTATTTATATCTTGCCACAAACTCGATTAGATAATTATTTCTAATCAAAACTTTGATCTGATCCTAAAGATCAAAACATTCATCAATGAGGTGTCCCACATCTTGATGGAATTCGCAGAACTTGTTATTTACATTTCTCAACGGCTTTAATTTGATCGGATGAGGATCTAGCAATAAAGTTCCCCACCTCTTGATTTCTTTCAATATATGAGAGAGAGGTACGTTCAAGAGGGTGAACTTTTTACTTTTCTGCACCTGTGCTACTCTCCTCATTTCATCTCTCCAAAGCAATCTCCTTTTTCTTGCATAATGATCTTCCCTACACCTTTTTGGTCTGAAATACTCTGCCACATAATCCCTTCTATGGTTTATGTCAGAAAACTTCCTCTTATCATTCTTTCCCTTTTTGTTTTCTAGCTTCACGAAGCAGTTCTTCTCCCTCGAAGAGATTCTCACTATTTTCACTTCTTTCACCTTAAAGATTACTTGATCCTCTATTTCTATTTCGTCGAGCAATTTTCTTTGAGTCACTTTATATGTAGTCACAAACGACTTGCCTACTACATATTGTTCCCGATCTATCTTCAATCCTTGCTTTAGACCTTCTAACACCAAATGATGGTGGAAGGTTTCCAATTTAGTTACCTTATCATGATACCTCTTAACAAAACTTTTGAAGCTTTTCCCGTTTCCTTACTTGAGCAACAACAAAGAACTCAGGGTTTTGGTACTGAAGACTGCTTCTCTAAACTCTTTTGTAAAACATTATACAGTTGTTCGAAATTCTAAATACTTCTTGGAGATAAACTGACAAACTACCCCTCCAGTGTCAATGGGAATAAGTGAAACATTTGGTTTCACTTAAGCCTTGGATTAGTATCATCTCCCGAAAGAAATCTATGTATAGAGAAGGATATATTTTCCTAGAGAATGGAGTGATCTGATGCATTTTAAACTTTCGGGGTAAGGTCAAGCTCAGAAATCTCAAAGTAAAGGAAGCTTTTGAATATGCTCTTGTTTGCGGGGTGGGTTCAGTATTCTCACCTTGAGGCCATTCTATTTTACTATTTATTCCCTCAATTAACTTCCTCACCAAGCCTTCAACATCCTTTTCCTTACTAATAGCATCTTAATTTTCTTCACGATGTGAATGACAATGCCTAGAGATTTTGCAATCTTTTTTACGTTTTTACTCATGAACCCTTTTTATATCATCTCGGTGTAAAATGCTTTCTAGAGGTTTTTTATGGTTCATCTTTGGACTTTGAGAAAAAAGAGTAAATTTATAGTGACGTCTTTTATAAATTCTAAAAGATGTACTTTCATTCTTGCTTCCAATTTTCTTTATAAGAGGTCCGTAGCCTTTCTTTTTCCCTTTTCAGTAACAGTATAACTCCTCTTAAGAGCTTTCTCTTGTGTCTCATCATTGTTTTTCATAACCTGCTTTAGTCATATAGTACTACTTTCTATTGCTTCAATAGGCAATTTTAGGCCAAGTGACTATCCTCAACATTTTCTTCATTTCTGAAATTTCTTTGATCAGCGTAACATTTGAATTTGCTGATCTTTCTTTACATATTTTTGTTTATTATTTTGGAGTTATTGCATTAATTGGGACACTTTGTCCACTTCTCTTGTACATTAGGGTCTATGAGTAAGAGTGGCTTTTGAGTTAGATTTAAAGCCTACATGTTTTGGAATCTCTTGCAATATATTTCGACCTTCATTTGTTATAGTTATTACATTAATGGAGTCTCCTTTTGTGTTTCTTCATTCTGACTTGTGCCTTCTTATTGGATACATCCTTGTTATTTCCATTCTTTATAAGGCTGATGATTAACTAGCTTTTTGTTTGAAATTTTCCACAAACAGTGCCAAATGTTGATACAAGAATTTGACTTCTTCTTCAACTTCGTTCACTAATATCTTCATTAACTTCAATTCTTGATTATCCTTCACCGTAAAACATAGAAAATTATGAAACCCGTCCCCTAGGTTATGGGCATTATTGTAAAACTCTCATGGGTTTTTGTGCATGTAGTAGTGTTTAGATCATACACAAGAGGGTGTGACAACTTAAATTCATTTTGGAAGAAGATGTGTGGTACAAAATATGAGTCTATGAGAAAGAATTGGATTTTTAACCCCAAAATTATCTGTAATTGAGAAAAAGTTTCTACCATTTTTGTAGAGCTCGGAGAGTCTCTCCATTGATATATTATGGGTTCCGTGGCAATATCCGAGCCAAAAGTTATGGCCATTTGAAGTAACAGTCCTCAGAAGAAGGAGAAGAAGTAAAGGTATCGATACCTTTGCAGAAACGTATCAATATGTTGTGGGTAAGGCTAAACGTATCGATACCTTTGGAGAAGGGTATGGACACCTTTCGGAGTTGAGGGTTAAATGTATCGATATGTTGAAAGCTTGATAAATAGTAAACAGTCCCAAACATATCGATACCTTGGCAAGGGTATCGACACCTTTGTAACAAAGATGAAGTCTGCTTGTGACGAAATGTGTTGATACGTTGAGGAAGGTATCGATACCTTGCAGGCTTGTGAAGAGTAAATAACCAAACATATCAATAAGTTAGGAGAACGTATCGATAAGTTAGAGGCAAGATGTCAAAGGTATCGATACATTTGAAAGGTATCGACACCTTTGAGCAATTTCAAAGCATATTTACACGAATCAGAGGATCATCTTCCTCATTCAGCTTCTCACCTTTTCTCTCTCCACTGAAATAATAGAAACCTTTCTCTCTCACTCTTAAAAACCAAACTCTTCTATTTCTTAATCAAACTTCATCATTTCAGTTTCTATGAACTAAGAATCAACACCAAAACTCAAAAATCTCCTTTGATCGGAGTTCTACCCTTCAGATCGTGAGGATTTGTGAGGAGAAGAGGTATCATAAACAGTAATCGATAAGAGATTTAAGCTAAAAAGTGGATCCAAGCTCACCTACCAGTTCGAGTAAGTTTGTTCTTCAGCTTTTTCTCTTATATGAGCTATCATTTCGCGTAGATCTAAGAATATATAGCTCAGATACTGTTTATAAAACCCTAAAAATAGGGGTTTTTTAGTTTATCGTTTATATTGATAAATTAGAAGGCTTTGATAGCTATTGGTGTTGAAATTGATGAGAAAATGATAAATAGAACGAAGTTTCACATATGGCAGTATGTTAGAGAGAGAGAGAGGGTAGAGAGCGAGAGAGAGAGAAGTGCAAGTATAGCATGAGCATGCATTGAATCATGCACGCACATTACGATATATTATTGAATCTGTGTTTGTATGTGTATCTAGGAGCGATAACCGAGACGAGAGGATCTCTGCTGTGAGGAGGATACCCAGAGGGCAGTTTTTTACCTCAGCACTATGAGTGGACACATATTTATTATTTCGCCTCAGTTATTATTATTTATGATTGATTTATATGCTTGGTATAGCATAGAAGATAAATATATAGATAGATAACTGAAATAAGGAGGCGATGGATAATGTTGTGTGGTGGCCAGGATAGCCCCTTATTTGTGATAGAAATAGGTTTGTGATGAAACCTAGATTACCATGAATGTGATACTGGAGGCCTATTATATTTATGTTTGTTGATAACATGATGTTACGAGATTGAGGCTGGAGGCCAATAACAAATGATATTTTCATATAATATACTATGAATGTGGCATAATTATGTATGTATAATGATCAGGGTGCCATGGTTGTTATTTGTCCTTGTATACCACTATGTTTATTTCATTGGTTTTGGCCTGGTGAGCCATTGATGTTTATTTACCATATGTGTGCCAAGACAATGGCCTAGTGAGCCATTGTCTCTTTTTTTTCAGTTATCTTTTTTGTTTCTCTTTTTGGGGCCTACGTGCTCAGTTTAGGTTCGTGTGCTATCTAGTTAGGCCTTTCAGGCTTGATTAGGGATTTTGTCCCTTCTCTTCTTGTACAGTTTCTTTTCATTTTTATAAATCTTATTTTTCCAAAAAAAAAGTGTGCCATGTTAATGATTTAATATGGGTGAGGATTGGTCATACAGCTCGTAGAGAGTAGGTGAAATCCAATAGTCTCAGGGTGAGAATTGATCATACAGCTCCAGATAAAGTGGGTTGAATCCAATAGACCTAGGAATGTGGATTGTTCATACAGTCCGAGATGGGATGGATAAAATCTAACATGTCCAGGCTATAGCATGCTAGTGGGTGAAATCTAATAGACCTAGGAATGTGGATTATCCATACAATCCGAGATGGGATGGGTGGAATCCAACATGTCCAGGCTATAGTATGCTAGCCATTTATATATATGTATTCATGAGTACACATCCCCAACCAGGGTTGCAGATCAGCCATACAGCTCAGTGGGAGTAGATAGGATCCTATAGACCGAGAGGTTATATGCATAGTTAATTTGTATTGACTTTCACAGTTATATAAATTATGCCACATCACATTGGTTTTGGATTTTGAAGAATTTTCAAAATTAGTGTATATATATATTCATTTGCTACGTTGTTTTCTTGTCTACTCACTGAGTATTTTCCCAAATACTCACCCCTCACTTTCTATTTCAGGTTAGTATAGTTGAACGCAGCATAGTATAGCTTAAGCGAGATTTCAACACAATTTTTAGGTACTCAACTCAGATTTTTACTTTATAGTCCACTGAACTGAAAAATATTTGTAAAGAATGTGATTTCATGTATTTGGCTTGGTCGAGAATACTTTGTAATGTATTTTGGAAAAATACAGATATAATATATGTTTGTTTGAAAATCTTCCATTCTATTATATTTTATTTTAAAAATGAATTTGAAAAAGGTACTAATGCCTTGTGGGTCCTAGGGATGCATTCTAAGTGATAAGATGTATTTTTGAGATTCGCAACGATTGTCACGTGACAGACTAGAGTCGGGACGTGACAAAACTTGTATATTTTGTGCATGTATTTAATTTTGATTAAATACATGAAATGTATATATAGGATATATGTGTCTATCTTTCATACATTTGATCTTGTGTGTGCATATATGTTCTTTGTATATGTATATTAGGTTGCACATGCTTTAAATATGCATTTGATACATGTATTTGTAAACTTATGTATATTAAAATATATAGAAATATAGATAGATAGAAACAAAAGATTAGGCTTAGGTTTTCAAATTAGATTTGGTATATAGACTTAGTAATTATTACTAATTCTTAAATTGGTATGGCATGTTAATTATGTCAACATAAGGGTTAACCGACTCAGTGAGTAGTTGGCTCAGTTTGATCAGTTAGCGTTATTTACCCAATTAAAATTTTCTAAACAAGTAAAACAAGATTTCTAGTTTGACTAGTGATCACAAACCATACACAAACATATGATTCTTGTATAACAAGGGTTATTGTTTTGAAAATAACAAAACTAAAACATAAATACCTCAAAACTTGTAAGATAAGGTTTTTCAAACACAAGCATATATGAAAAATTATTTTTCAAAATCAGAAATATGTTTTTTGAAATATGATTTCTGAATTAAAACATGTAATGGTTACGTGTGGATTAACAATTATGGCATTATTAATGAAATTATGCTTTTGTAAGTTTAAAATAGTTTATTCATATAATGAATAAATATTGTTGAAAAATATTTTCAATAAAAGAATTTTTTATTAAAGTTGTTTAATAATAAAATTATTTTATGATTAATAATATTTATTCATAGGATGAATGAATATTATTAATGGTATAAAATTATTTTATATATGTTTTTTTAAAAAATACTAATAATATTTATTCATATGATGAATGAATATTATTAATATTTGATTAAAATGTTAATAAATAGTTTATTAAAAGTTTAATGACTCCCTATACTAATTATTAAATCTTACCCTCCTATTATGGGATGACATAGAGGTCTTTGACATAAATTAGTATCCCAAGATTTTTATTATATGAGGGGTATTGATTTGTGTTTTGTAAATCCATTGTCTAGTTCTTGGGTGCTTATTTTCACCTTGACCAAGATTTCTATTATGTGAGGGATGGGTGAAAATAATACTTTAAGAAAGCACAATGGTTCGGGTTTAACTGGCCGAGGGTGTCAAGATTTCTAAAATGTGAGGCATTCGAAGCTAGGGCTAAACAAAGAATCAAATCTTACATGGAGATATAAAAGGAAATGTGTTTCCTACTTATTGGGGTTAATTGACCAAGATTTCTATTATGTGAGGTTGGTTAATTCTGATA
>JAVXUL010016727.1:0-12091 GCA_035590515.1 Trichilia minutiflora
CCTTTGATTTCATATAATATATTTAAACACATGAACTGTTGCTAATAAACCAAATGAACCAACAAAGGCAACCTATATACTCCGTAGAACATAGCAGAGCAATGCACTTACGTTGACTGTGCCGTAGAGCACATTATTGTTTGTCACAAAATCATTCGACGGACACCTTTGAGTTTGGGGGCAGTAATTACTATTTTTTTTATTATATTTAAGGCTGTATTCAAACTTTACCAACTTCTCAATATTGATCCTGAAAACGTTGAATTCAAAACATTTGATTGAATATAATAAACATTCTTGTTTAGCAAGAAAAGTTTGTAAAAGAAGAAAAGTAACTCTTTTTAAAGTTACCTTACCATTGCAAGTTCATCACAGAAAAGCATCACACAAACACAACTAAAATGGCTGAAGAAGTGAAGCTCTATGGCAGATGGTCAAGCCCTTTTAGTCGCAGAATTGAGCTTTCACTGAAACTCAAAGGGATTCCCTATGAATACATTGAAGAAGACCTGTCCAACAAGAGTCCTGAACTTCTTAAATACAACCCAGTTCATAAGAAAGCACCTGTGCTTGTACACAATGGAAGACCAATCGCTGAGTCACTTGTCATTTTGGAGTACATCGATGAGACATGGAAGAATAACCATATTTTGCCTCAGGATTCTTATCAAAGAGCTAGGGCTCGCTTTTGGGCTAAGTTCATTGATGAAAAGGTAATCATTGTTAATCACAAGTGTTCTTGAAATGTAAAAATTGGTAAAATGCTGTGAGCATAAAAGTTAGCACCTATTTAAGATGTTTCATTCTTTTATACAGATGTTGCCAGTAGCATGGAAAGTTAATTTTTGTGAAGGGAAGGAAAGAGAGCTTGTGATTGAAGAAGTTTCTCAACAGATCAAATTCCTAGAGAATGAACTATATGGAAAGGACTTTTTTGGAGGTGAAACTATCGGTTACCTTGACATTGTTGCAATCGTTGTGGCATTTTGGTTTCCTATGACACAAGAAGTTCTTGGAGAGGAGGCATTCACTCAAGAAAAAAATCCAGTTTTATTCAAATGGATTGGGAAGCTACAAGATATCGATGTAGTCAACCAATGCCGACCTCCAAGAGAGAAGCACCTTGCCTATATTAGAGCTCGCAATGAAGCCCTCAAATCTGCTCCCAAGCAAAGAGATTTATAGTATATATATTGATGGGATCATAACTCACATCTCCTCTGTTTTATGATTGTGTATTGCATTTTTATTATAGCACGCTGTCTGCACTTGCTGAGATTGTCTCTTCAATTATATATGGATATGAATAAAAGCTTGGTTTATTGAATGGAAATTATTTACTAATGGAAACAAAATATATAAATTTAATTGTGGAGGAATTTCTTGCAACGGTTGCATATTAGCAAATTTTTCACTCTGTGAAATGTAGTATTGGTGAGATAAAGGAATTCAACAGAGCTTGGTATTCTTGATATAGTATCATTTGATATACAGGCTGCATTTTCAAATCTTGGTTGATTTTTTATTAGATGTTTGCTCAAAAGTCGCTTTCAGTTTTCAATTTCATATTTCTAATCGATATAATGGTTCCAGCAAGTTGCACCGAGTCGCCGTTGACAAAGTAATATTTGTTGCTTTCACTACGGTTTGAAGAATCTCATTGGCTACCTTCATATGAGAATTGTCTGCCAATTTTTGCTTTCTGTGGCTCTATATGGTTGTCAAAGAGGTTGAATATCCAAACAAATTAGTCAGATTCCTGGTTCATTTTTTAAGAGATTTTTCATTGACCAAGTTACAAGGATTTCTTTTCAGTATAGTTTATGGATCATCACTCACCAACCCAAAAAACAACTGAATTTAGAGCTTCTGATCCAATGTCGTATTCTTGGTTGCCAATATATCTATAAATGCACAAAGTTCAGTACTCTTAAATGAAACTGCAGAAACGGACGAACAAGTGAAGCTATATAGCATGCGAGCAAGCCCTTTTAGTCGCAGAAATGAACTTGCACTGATGCTGAAAGGGATTCCCGTTGAATACATTGAAGGGGACCTGTCCAACAAGAGTCCTGAACTTCTGAAATACAAACCTGTTCATAAGAAAGTCCCAGTGTTTTCACACGGTGAAAATCAGTCACTGAATCACTAGTCATCGTCCTGGAGTACGTCAATGACATAAGGAAAAATAATCCTATTTTGCATCAAGATCCTTATAAAAAGGCTATGGCTCGCTTCTGGGTTCGGTTCATAGACGAAAAGGTAAGATAGTTAAACAGTTTAAACTGATAAAAAAATATTAGAACAAATTGTAGATCTCAGAATTGTTATTTAATATGTTGGATTCTTGTACGCAGGTATCGCCAACAGCATGGAAAGCTGACCTCGGTGCAGATAATGAAAAAGAGAATGCTATTAAAGAATTTTCCGAGCAGCTGAAACTCTTTGAAAATGAGCTCAAATGGGAAGGACTTTTTTGGAGGCGACACTTTAGGATATGCGGACATTGTCGCAAAAATTATAGCATTTTGGTTCACAGTAACCCCCAAAGTCGCCGGAGTAGAGATATATAATGAAGAAATATATGCAATTTGTTCAAATGGATTTCGAAGCTCCAACATAATGGTTTAGTTGAAAAATGCTGACCTCCAAGAGAGACCTATATTCGAATTGTTAGAAGTAGTGTTATTATTTATGCCTTTAAAAATATGTGATGTAATAACATTATTTTTGATTTAACAAAATTTTATTTTACATATAATTTGAAAATATATTATTTAGCTATTATATATAAAGTATGTGGTTTATGTGTTAGGCAATTATATGTTAATACAAAAAAATATAAATCACAAATTCTTTATAAATAAAAAATAGTCCACAATTATTTGTAAATAGGGATTTTATAATTAAGACTGTAATTTTTTTTTTACTTATAAAGTGAATGGTTTATCTTGATAATTGAAGTAGATATGTGAAGAAAGTTAGTGTATATATTATCTATTAAACTGAATTATTGTAAATTAAAATTTAGTAAAATAAATGTTATTAATTTTAATTCACATAAATTTTAATAAACTTAATAGATTTTAATTTAGTAAATAATGAACTGCATTCATATATTATATATTTTAAGTTATCAAAGAATGAGATTCAATAATATCATCAAAATCTTGATAGCTTAAAAGATGTAATTTCATAAATAAAAAGAATATATATTTATAAGATAAAATCTATTAATATAATATTTTTTAAAATTTTTTTGTGATATTTAATTATTTAAATGTATAGTAACTCATCTAACAAAGTAGTTTATTCTCTTTTTTTTTTTATTTTGTCGATAGCTTAAAAATTAGTATCTAACTCTTTTACATTAAAAAAAAAAAAAACTTTTACAAATTTAGGTTCCATAATTGATCAAATTAAATTCTAAACTCACAACAATGAAATTAACATAGATCAAATCCTGAGAATGACTCTGCAGATTGGATTTACAGTGGAGGTGAAAATATTACGCGTGTTGGCATTATTTCAATCGTTGTAGCATATTCAGTTTCCGAAGGATATAACAATAATGTTGATTTCGGGCGGGAAGTGGAAAACAAGAAATTTAAGGCCCGTACGCTAAAATTGATTAATGGGCCTTGGGTATTGGACCCGGACAGGATTACCAGCCCAAAAAGAGATCTGCAAAACAAACCCCGAGGCTTGTAAAGATACAGACCCTTCCCGCCTCCTCGTTCACTATTTAAAATCCCCCAATTTACTCTCTCAACGCTCCAAACCAACTCTCTCCCTCTCTCTCTAATCTCTTTTTCTCTCCTCTAAATTCAGAGATTATGGGCGATTACATGCGTATGTTAGATTCAAATCGATCATCGATTATGCATATCCCCTAGGGTTTCAATACTTCAAATAAGAGATCCCTTCTATTCACTCTCTGCTTACTTGACGCAGACTCTCTCCTTCTCTCTTTCTAAATTCCAAGAATTTGAAAAGTTATAGGTTGTTCTAGCTTAAATTTCCGATCTCTTTTTTAGTGATCTCCAGAGGTTGGTTTCAATCAAGTAAATTAGGATTTTCTGAAAGATTTTGAATCTCTCTTGACCGGCACGAAAAGAAGTTGAAGCTCAACAAGGCCTGTGATCTCAGCTCCATCTCCGTCCTACCTCCTCATACAAGATTCTCTACAATTTTTTTACTTCAATTTGTGTTTGGTTCCCGAGAAAATTTAGTAAATGTGAAAAAATCATACTTTTATATACATTCAGGAAAAGTTTACTTTGTTGTATTGATTTTATTGTAGCGGTTAGTTGGCAATTTTCTAGAAGAAAAATTGTTTGAAATTGAATTCTGTTTTCCTTTGCTGTATTAGCAACCAAACATAGAAGGAAAGACTCTTCCAATTCATTTTTGTTTGTTTTGATAATGATCTGAAAGAGACCAACTAACACATCCGATTGGTTTACCAAAAAAATTCTTTGAAAAGAAAACATTAGCGTTTACACCTTTAATCTAAGCTATGTTATTTTCATCCCTTAATTATAGGCTGTGATTGATATTGTTACCAAAATTTTGCATGGCTGCGTTTGAATTTATTTTCGTAGTGTGTATTTTTAGTTTGAGGCATTTGCAATGATCCTCACTCCAATTGTTCTTAGAAAATATGCGAGAAGAAACGGTTTTACAGTTCTTTTGAATGTTAGTAGCTCTCATGTGTTACAAATATTTCCACGCAAAGGAGATTCTAGAATTTATGATTATGGTTGCCATTAGGCTTGATAATCAGAGGGAATAAAACACTATCTTTTATTTTCAACATTTTCACAGGATTAATGGACGGGAAATGTCATTCAAAATTTGTTAGTTTGTTTACTTAACTATATTTTTTTTCACTTATGCATGCTTAAGAAGATCAAATGCTTTTAGTTTCATGATCAGTATCTACCTTACTTTTTCAAAAGATTAGGAAGACAGAAGAAATAATTTCTATGGCCAAACTTCATTGCTGTGTCACGTGAATTCGGTTTCTTACAATCTTACAGAAATCACATAAATCAAATAATATCTATTTTTTTATTGTCAATTATCTTGCTCATATTTTTTATTTAGGGAGTTATAAACATGTTCTAATCAATCATTTATCAATATACAATATTAGAATAAAATTGCAGAAGTTTTAAAGCATACCTCATGTCATTGAGTTTTTTCGAATTTGAAAAACTTCTATGCCTTTCTGAACTTCAATTCGATGGTGTATTGTATCTCAATAAGTTTAGCAAGTATAGGGACCTCAAAAACCATCCTATTTATAAACTTCTCCCATCAAAAAATTGTGAAAAGTTATCAAATCGTGGGTGATATTTTTCATGGACATGAGTGGTTTGTAAACTCCCAGAAATGGAAGCAAACTGTCACTATCATGGGCCACATTCTTACATTCTCCCACTTGGCCCATGTGTTGTTATTATAAGAAATATGACATATGAATTATAGCGATAAGTCCTATAATATTGAATATTATCTTTCATGTATTACAATATATCATATCTCTTAAACACTTACCCACTTATCTTAATTAATAAACTCTATATTTATTCTAGGTCCAAACTTAATGATATTTTTCATAAACAAATGTGTACACAAAAAAATTAAATATGAACAAATATCACAAATTGAGTTTCATTAATATTCTTTCTTACAATGAAATTACATAAAGAAATCAAGTCCTATTTTATCTCTATGATCCTTAAATTTCAATGGAGGCATGCCTTTAATTAAAGGATCAGCAATCATCAATTCAGTGCTAATGTGTTCAATGATCACTTTTTTCTCCTTAACACGTTCTCTTATGGCTAAATATTTAATGTCGATGTGTTTACTTTGATTACCATTTTTGTTATTTTTAGCCATAAAAACTGCAACTGAATTGTCACAATATAATCTTAATGGCCTAGAAATAGAATCTACAATTCTAAGCCCAGAAATGAAACTCTTCATCCATACACCATGCGATGTAGCCTCAAAACATGATACGAACTCTGCTTCCATAGTGGAAGTAGCAATCAAAGTTTGCTTTGCACTTCTCCAAGATACGGCTCCACCGGCAAACAAAAAAATATATCCAGATGTTGATTTTCTTGTATCATCATATCCAGCAAAGTCCGCATCAGAGTAGCCAGTCACTTCCAAATTTTCAATTCGTCTATACATAAGCATGTGGTCTTTAGTCCCCTGAAGGTACCTCATCACTTTCTTTGCAACTTTCCAGTGGTCTATACCTGGATTACTCTGATGTCTTCCTAACATCCCAATAGCAAATGCAATATCAGGCCTTGTATAGACCTGAGCATACATTAGACTTCTAACAGCAGAGGCATATAGAATGTTTTTCATTTGTTCCCTTTCAAGATCATTTCTTGTGCGTTGGTTCAAATTGAACTTGTCACCCTTTACAATGGGAGCTATACTTGGTGAACAATCTTTCATCCAAAATCTCTCTAAAACTTCATTTATATAGGTTTCTTAAGATAGACCTAAAACTCCTCGAAGTCTATCTCTATATATTTTGATTTCAATGACATAGGATGCATTACTTATATCCTTCATATCAAAATTTTTAGAGAGAAATTGTTTCACCTCATATGACATACCCTTATCATTGGTTGCAAGTAAAATATCATCCACATAAAGAATAAGAAAATAAATTTTTCTCCCACTAACCTTTTGGTATATTCATTGATCCATAATATTCTCTACAAAGTCAATTGAAGAGATAACATCATGAAATTTAAAATACCATTGACGGACGGCTTGTTTCAATCCATATATAGATAAGCTTGCACATCAAATGCTTACCATTTTTAGAAGAAAAAGCTTTTGGTTGTTTTATGTAAATTGCTTCCTCTAAATCTCCATTAAGAAATGCCATTTTCACATCCATTTATTATAATTTTAAGTCAAAATGTGTAACTAAAGTCATAATGATACGAAGGGAATCTTTCTTAGATACAGAAGGAAAGGTCTCTTTGTAATCTATGTTTTTCCTTTAAGTGAACCATTTAGTAATGAGTCTTGTTTTATATCTTTCAGTGTTGCCTAATGAGTCTTTCTTTGTTTTGAAGACTCATTTACATCCAATGGCTTTTTCATGATCAGGCAACTGAACAAGATCCCAGACTCTATTATGTACTATAGAATTCATCTCATCCTTCGTAGCATCATACCATTTATTTGATTTATTATAATTTATAGCTTGTGAAAACGTTTTAGGATCATTTTCGACTCCAATATTATAGTCCGATTCTTGTAGATATACAATATAATCACTAGGAATTGTTGATTTTTTTATTCTAATAGATCTTCTTATTGTTTTAATATTTTCTTGAGGAATTTGTTGTTCAACTGATTGATCAACAATTTCTGGCATTTCCTCAATGATATGATCTACTAGATTATTATCAATAGTTTGTGAAATTTCAATGATTGGTTGTTCAACACTCATTTGACCTTGAGGAGCATTGTGAATAACCAGCAATCTATCACTTGAAGTAGAAGGTTGTACATTAATATGATCCTTTTCAGAAACAATGTCCTGAAATCGATCACTCCCACTAATCAAGTCATTCTCAAGAAATTTTGCATTTCTTGATTCCACAATCCTAGTATGGTGAGGTGGACAGTAGAATCTATACCCTTTGGACTTTTCAATATATCCAATAAAATACCCATTAATAATCCTTGGGTCTAGCTTTTTTCTTGAGGATTATAAATTCTTACTTCAGACGGACATCCCAAAATACATATATATTGCAAACTGGATTTCCAACCTTTTTATAATTTAAATGGCGTCTTTGGGACAACCTTTGTTGGAACTTAGTTTAATATATACACAAACATCTTAAAAGCTTCAGTCCACAAGAATTCAGGTAATTTGGAGTTACTCTGCATACTCCTCACCATATCCATTAAAGTTTGGTTTCTTCTTTCTGCAACACCATTTTAGTCTGGAGAACTAAGCATAGTATATTGGACAATTATCCCATGCTCTTGAAGAAACTTCGCGAATAAACCATATGCTTGGCCATACTCGGTATATCTACCATAAAATTCTCCACATCTATTTGATCTCATGATCTTAATTTATTTATTACATTGTTTCTCTACTTCAGTCTTTAAAACTTTAAAGTCATCTAATATCTCGTACTTATTATGAAAGAAATAAATATACATATATCATGAATAATCATCTATAAAAGAGATGAAGTATTTCGGACTACTTGCGTCTATATCTGGACAATAAATATATGTATGTATGATCTCTAATATATTAGAGCTTCTTTTGGCACCTTTCTTAAATTTGTTGGTCTGCTTTCCCTTAATGAAGTCCACACAAGTATCAAAATCAGTAAAATCTAAAGTACTAAGTACTCCATCATTTACTAATTGTTTTATTCTCTCTATGAAAATATGTCATAATCTCCGATGCCATAATTTAGAGGAGCCATCTTTTACAATACATCTTTTAATACCAGTGTGAATATACATATATCATTATAAGTAGTATCATTTTGTAAATTGATAGAAAAAAGATCATCAGATAAAATACCATTTCCAGCATAATTAAATTTATAAAATAAACTAAAATTTACTTCTGAAAATTAAAATGAATATCCAAAAGGTATAAGTCTTGAAACTGAAATTAAATTCCTAGAAAAACTAGGACTATAAAAAGTTTTTTTTCTAAAGATAATTAAAAATGACTGCTTAAAGTTAAAATCCATGTTCCAATAGCTTTCACATGTGAACGCATCTTGTTTCCTGAATAGATGTATCGTTCACTTTTCACTGGTTTCTTTAGGTTTCGTATACCCTACAAGGTATTTGAAACACGGATTGCAGAACAAAAATCAATCCACCATGTATTGTAAATAACATCAACCATATTAGATTCATAGCAAACTAGTGAGATTGAGTTACCTTTATTCTCAAGCTATTTCTGAAACTTAATGCAATCCTTCTTCATATGTCCCTTCCTTTTACAAAAGAAATATTTGGATTCCTTTGTAATTTCAGTGCTTTGGATCAGTATTTTACCTTTTCCTTTATGCTTGATTTTGTTCTGATTTTTTCCTCGTATTGTTACAAAAGCACTCTCACCCAATTCCACAGTCAATCTCTCTTCCTCTTGAACACACATGGTTATGAGTTTATTTATTAACCATTTATCATTATATATGTTGTAAAGTATTTTGAAGGGTCCATAGTATTGTAGAAGAGTGTTTAATATGTAATGCACGAGAAAATTATCATATATATCAACCTCAAGAACTTTCAATTAAGTCGTAATATCCCTCATTCTTATTATGTGCTTACGCACACCTTTCACTGTAGTGAGCCTTAGAGATGAAAACTTCATAATTAAGGTACTAGCTAATGATTTATCTGAAAACACAAAATTTTCATTTATAGCCTTTAGTAATGTTCTGACATTTTCACGCTGATCAACTGAACCACAAATACTATCAGAAATCTTGGTCTTTATGAACATTACACTAAGGCGATTAAATCGCTCCCACTATTCATAAAAAGCGATTTCTATTAGAGTATTTGATGAAGTAATCAGTTATTTGTCTTTCTAAATAGCATAGTCTATGTTCATGCACCCTAAGTGAAAGAGAATTTTTTCCTTCCATACTTTATAGTTATCAACCCTTAGTTCAGGAATATCACATTTAATATCAAATAAATTTACAGGTTGCATAACCGTATAAAATACATGCTTATTAATTAAAATTAAAGTTACTAAATATATCATATTTTATCAATATAAATCATACTTAAGTATGAACCTACTGACATAAAACTTGCCTATGGGTTAAAATTTAATTCAGTTAGATTCATATATAACTTTATAATAAAACTATTAAATTATATTCCTTTTCTTAATTCATGTGGGTATATCAAGAAATATGATTTGATATTTTATTCGAATTAATCATATAAATATAATAAAATTTCTGCGGGATAAAATTTATTATATTCGTATAATTAATTACAATTTATGTTTTTATACGATATATAATCCTAATATTAATATATAATTTCTTTTAAATTTAATTTAGAGATTTTGTGACTATTTCCTAATTCATCAAAAATTATATGGATCACTTAACATAATATATTGTTAATATTATTCAGATAAATAAATTATAAAAAAATCGCATCAAAAAATCACACCAGAAAAACTCCCAAAAAAGACTGGTAGGTCACAGGACACAACTTAAGTACCAATCTTCTTAGACAGAATTTTTCTAGACATATAATTTAATGATACAATATTTCACTCTAAATATACCTGATAATAATAAACAACATAAATTCCATAACCCAAATAAAGTTTACATCGTAAACGTCCTACTTTGTCTATGGTTATTTGCATAATTAACTAAATTTATAATTAATATATCTAACTAAATGTGTGTATAATAAAACTAAATTTATTAGTATAATTATTAAAATAAAAATTTATATAATATAACTGAATATGCATAATAAATAAATTAAATAACTAATTTAAATATTACAACATAAAAAATTATATGTATAATTAATTTGCATAATAAATAAATTAAATCTACAATATATTCTCATGTATATTTGATTTTAATTCATAAATATAACTACAATATACTATATATACAAGTTCTGAAAATTTTAATTACACAAAAATACAATTGGCCTAACGGTAAGGGTTTGAAAACAGGGGTTGGGGTTCGAACCTTAGCGCCCATAAATGTATAATATATTTTTTTAATTAAATCAAATAATGCGGATGACATGTCGTTCGCATTCAGGTATGGACGACATGTTATCCATTAGTTCAGAGCCATCTTCAACCTCTGGTTAGGTCGACTCGACCGACTGTTTCTCCGCTTTTCGACCATCATTTTCGACATTTCAAAAGTCAAAATAATCATAAAAGGGTTTTATAGTTGAATTCTAACATAATATCGTCTCATAATACATTAAAAATTAAAATCAAAATCCAAAATAATTCGGATAACTTTAAATTTTTCAAAACTCATAAAACCCAAAATATTCATGGTTTTGATACTAAATATACTCTAATTATATCTTTATCAATATACAGTATTAGAACAAAATTATAGAAGTTTTAAAATATACCTTCTATTATTGAGTTTTTATCGAATTTAAAGATAAATTTGAGCAGTTTTTATATTTTTCTGAACTTTAATTCGATGGTGTATTATTTTTTAATGAGTTCAACAAATTTAAAGACCTCAAAAACTATTCTATTTATAAACTTCTCCCATTAAAAAATTATAAAAAATTAATAAACGTGAACGATAATTTTATAGGTCAAAAAATAAAAACAAATCTATATCTTTCATGGTCTACGTCCTTACAAAAGTAGCATCTGGGTATGTTACTGGCACTCATACTAATAGAGAATTGGAAAAAGAATCAATGCAATAATCTATAATAGTAAAAAAAAAAAGAACAATAAGATCAAAGTTCGCTTGATGAGGACGCTGGAGAACAATTTAATCTGGTTATGGTTTGGTTCTGGCATCGATGTGATCAGCAGTATTTTCAAATAACCAACTTTTATCTATATACTAAATACTACTGAGTAAACAGCATATTTAGTGGAGAAAGCAAAAATTATTGCTGTTAGCCCATGTTTGGTGTAATTCTTTATTAAAAAACTAAAAATATTCGAAATTTTATCGACAAATCATTAAGGGTTTTTTTTTAAAAATAAATATCATCCCTTCACTACAAAAAAATGGAGCTACAGCGACGCCACTTTTAGCGACGACAAATATTTCGTCGCTAAAACAATCTTTTAGCGACAACAATGATAATGTCGTCGCTAAAAGCTCGACGAAAAATAAAAAATTTAAAAAACATAAGAAATAATTACTTTTAGCGAAGCTACAATACATCGTCGCTAAAAGATTTTTAGGCGACGACAAATTATCGTCGCCAAAAGTTAATGAATTTAAAAAAATAAAAATAAATACCTTTGGCGACGACACCATGTGTCGTCGCCAAAAGTTAACAAATT
>JAVXUL010016738.1:0-12091 GCA_035590515.1 Trichilia minutiflora
ACTAAACTACATTCATTGGATGCGAAACTAATATTGATCTTGATTGAAGCATTTGATTCGGATTAGTTCAAGATTTGCACTAAACTACATTCATTGGATGCGAAACTAATATTGATCTTGATTGAAGCATTTGATTCGGATTAGTTCAAGATTTGCACTAAACTACATTCATTGGATGCGAAACTAATATTGATCTTGATTGAAGCATTTGATTCGGATTAGTTCAAGATTTGAACTTTTGGACATTGGACATTGAAATATTTTTTGTAAAAATTTAATGCAATTTTTAATTTATCTTCAACCAAGTGTTGATAACTATATAATAATTTATGAATTGAATCAATTGAATCGCGTGTGTATTTTTTTATTTTTAAATTACTGTTTTTTGGTTCGAATCAATTTTTATTAATTTTAAAAATTTTGACGTGGGTAATAACATTGGATTGGATTTAGTATTTTTTTAACAATTTTTAAAAAATAAAAATATTTATTTATTTATATTAAAATTGTATATGATTATAAAAATAAAAGTAATGATAAAGCCATAATTTTTTATATAAATTATATAATATTTTAATATTTAAAAAATAAAAAATATTTATTTATATTAAAATTGCATGTGATTATAAAAATAAAAGTAACGATAAAGCTATAATTTTTTTTATATAAATTATATAATATTTTAATATTAATTATGCATGTCTATATTATTTATTTTTATTAATTATATTAATATTTTATTTCTATTAATTAATTTTCACGTATGAGAACCCTCAGCTTTCGGCTTTCGCCTCCAGTCGAACGAACCAAGCTTGACCAAAACCCTCTTCGCTGCATCTTCCGGCCTACAGCTCTTCACTACGCCACCCCAAGATGGTGAGCCAGAGGCAAAGAGCAGCGCGCAAGCGATTCAAAGAGGCGCACCCGGAATTGTTTCCGACGCCAGAGGCAGCAGCTCCAAAAGACTCCAGCAATAAGAAAAAGAAGAGCATGTTCAAGCGCAAAAAAGTAAAGGCTAAAGAACTCAGTGACCCTGATAAACGTATTAAAAGAGGTTTCAGAAAACACCCACTCAGAGTTCCTGGAATGAAGCCTGGTGAGAGCTGCTTCATATGTAAAGCTAAAGACCATATAGCCAAACGTTGCCCTAAGAAAACTGAGTGGGAAAAGAACAAGGTATTTTTTTACTTTGGCTGAAGCTCTTGCTGTTTGTCTATTTTCTTTTTGAGTTTTATTCATCTGGGAATTTTAACGATGGAAAATAGTTGAATTTGTTTGTTTTAATTGTATTTGATTAATAAGGAGCAAACTTTGAAACATCTGTTTATTATCTTTTTGAGAAAATTGTATAGTGAAAACTGCTTATAAAGCAAGAACCTGAATTTTGTATTTCTGAGATTTGGGATGCAATTTAGAATTAGTTTCAGGGTAAAATAAAAAATTAACTAATGAACAATGGCTGGTATTAGTGTCTGGAGAAATAGAAAAATAGATATTTGTTTTCCAAAGTTGGGAGTGCACCAACTAGTAAACAGCTTAAAGTGTTACTCAATTTAGTTCTAGCTCTTAAACTGTGAATTTTGTGTTATCCAAATGCAGGAGTGAATGCCCTTTTGACATGCTTATGAATTTTGAGATGAAAAGGAATTTAGAAAAGACGGTACCAAATGTCCTCTTTTATTTTATGATCTGGTGTAGCTATGTTGTTTGATGAGATTGTTGAAGTGAAAAATTTATTGTTTTTGGGATTTAGTCAGCTGATTTAGTGTAAATTGCATCTACAATGCCTTGCAGATATGTTTGCTCTGTCGACGACGTGGGCATAGTCTCAAGAACTGTCCTACTAAGCATGATGAGACTGCAAGCACAAAATTATGTTATAATTGTGGTGAAACTGGGCATTCTCTTGCTCAATGTCCCCAACCACTTCAAGATGGTAGGTCACCTTTCATTCTAATTAAGGATATTCTTAGTTGTTTTACATTTTCAATGATGCATTTGAATAATTGTTTTTGTTCTGACATATGCTGCCTCTAACACTTCGGTTAATTTTCTGTTGCTTTGGTCTTTATATTTACAAGATATGCATTCTTGGAGGCCATGAGTATTCATCATTAATACTTGTCTCTTTGTCAATGTTAAGTTTCATGGACCTTAAAACTAGGGCAAGTTCTGGTTTTGGAGTTGGCTGTCTTATAGATAACTTGTATGCTAACACCATTTTGTGTTTTGAATAGTATCAAGAACGTTGTAAATAAATTTTTTTGATTGAATAATTACATCTTTAAGCATTTTGTCATAGATGGTGTCATTCCAATGATTTATTTCTTTTACATGATCTGAACACCCTAGAAGCTGAGTATGATAAGCTAACTTTTTCACTGACAAAAGATAAAGTGTTGCTTTCTTTTCTTTCTGGTAGATGCAGATTTAATTTTGGATGTAAGTAACTAGGTTTTGAAACACAATACATCACGTCAATCTAAAACTTGAGTGCATTAATTTGGTCCCTTGAAAGAGAAAAATTTCAGGCCTGTTACAGGCAGCGCTTAGGGGACATCTTGTCATCCAATTTGACAATGGGAGATTTCATAACCCTTTGTTTCTCTCTGTTTTATATTCCGGGTTGGTCCCTGTGTTCTACCAAATATTATTAAAAAAGTCTGAATAGTCAGTTATATATTTATCTCTTTAGAATCCAAAGCTCATTACAATTTGGATTCATCGCCATGAAATATGATTACTGTCTTTGTTAATATAGGCGGAACCAAATTTGCCAGTTGCTTTATTTGTAGCGAACAAGGACACTTGAGCAAGAACTGTCCTAAAAACACTCATGGGATCTACCCAAAGGTAAGTTAAGCTTCTCCTGCCCATTATTATGTTTAATTATCTTAGAACAGAGAAGAGTTTTAGACATTAGCTAGGTAAAAATTTCTTGCTGCCAGCTGCCAATATATGGGGGATTGAGGTTTGTGAATGTTCTTGTGCAATGACGTCTAAGTTGAGCACAACTTGGCTGCAGTCCCTTTTCTTAGAATGCAGACCATCATATTTTTTTTGGAATGACTGCAAGCATCCTAGCGTTTTCCTTTGTTGAATCTTTACGAATTTGGATTGTGCTCTTTTCTTAGGGTGGCTGTTGTAAGATATGTGGTGGGGTAACTCATTTGGCAAGAGATTGTCCCAATAAAAGCAGCCAAATTGCTGGTAAAGATGGTAATGTACTCAACCAATGTTACATGCATTTACAATATGCAATTCTGAGAACAAATGATCATCACCCTGAATATAATCTATAAACAATTGCGGGAGAGAGCTTCTTTCCTGTTATAACACCAAGTTATAACGAAGTGGAAGTTGTCTCTCTACCGGCATTATTATTTCCTCCCTTGTGTTCATTTCTACAACTTTTCACTTGGTTTTATCCCTTGATTTCAGACATGGAAAATGAAGAAAGGCCGAGAGGGAAGGTAACCAAATTTGTCAGTGGTGATGATCTTGAAGATGACTTTGCGATGGAAGGCACATATGGCTGTAATAAAGACAAGTCTGCTTCAAAAGTTGGTTTTCCATCCGGTTCAAAGGATGCTAATGCCAACCAAAAGCAGAAACAGGGGACTAAAGTGGTGAATTTTGTTGGATGAAATTTTTATTGTGAAAATACATCAACCTCCTCCTGATCTGCTGTAAGAGATGATTGATGTATTAAAGAGTACATTGGACACTTAAAGAAGAGAATTTTTTTCAACTTCAAGACCTTAATTGCCAATGCCTTAAAATCACTCTTGAATTCTTTTAATTTTATCCTTCAAAAATTTTATGTTTTTTTTTTCACATCATTCGATCTGCAAATACAAATCTCATTCAGGAATGCAGTTTATAGGTCTGAAGTCTAAACTTTCAACTTAATATTTGATGCTTTCATCATGAACATATTCCCACAAGGTTGGGATTTATAATTTAACTAATGTGGTATAGATGACGTGTATTATTAGAAAGCGACATGCATCAAGAAGTAAGGAAATCAATGGTAATGGTATGCCATTGTTTGGTTACATTAGTTGAAAAACAAATCTTGTACGTTGTATAATTGTTATTTCGAAGGAAGTTGATTTTTGGATAAGTACAATTTGGAAACATGAATGTTAATGACTGTCTTGGGTTTGAATATTTCCCATTTTGGACAATGGAGGCTCTCTGCTTGTTTAGGTGACCAAAGCAAGCAACCGAAAATAGTTGGCCAAGCAATCACAGTGTGGCAACATAAAATTACTTTTGTTATTGCCTACATATCTACATGTATTAATTCCTTATACGTGCGTTGCCGAATGACATTTACATTAATCTGTTGTTTCAGACATTATCAACCCCGGAAGCTCAGAAAATTCTGAGCCCTTGTTTTGCCCCTAAAATTTCTGTAATTCACCGCATTATTCTCAAAATTCTCTAACGCCCTCAAATTAAGGATCTTTATCTTTGTTAATTTCCCACTTCAATTTTCATATAATCTTTGATTTTCTTCTTCCTCCTCATTTTATCTTTGTTAATTTTCCACTTCAATTTTCATATAATCTTTAATTTTCTTCTCCTTCCTCATTTCTCACAAGGTTCTTGTCTCTTGTCCGAAACGACAACATGGTACTCTCTCTCTCTCCCTCTCTCATTCATTTTTGCATTGGAACATAGAATTAACGAGGACAATTTAACAAAAAAGACAGAATTTACAATGTTGATACTAGTCATTCATATTTTCTTCTTCTTTTTGCAATTATTTCATTTTTCAATTCATATTTTCTTCTTCCTTTTGCAATTATTTTATTTTTCAAAAGTTTTCAAAAGATTAAAAAGTTCCAAGTCTAATTATAGAAGAAATAGGGAATGAATGGAGATTATAATAAATAGTTTAAACGTTGGGATTCATATATATTTTTCAATCTATTTCTAAGGCGAATGCGGCATCCGGAATGGCTGTACAAGATGACTGCAAGCTGAAATTTTTAGAACTAAAAAATAAGAGAAACTACCGATTCATCATTTTCAAGATTGACAATCAGAACGTTGTAGTAGAAAAACTTGGTGGCCCTGGAGAAACTTACGATGATTTCACCGCATCTCTACCCGCTGATGAATGCCGCTATGCTGTCTATGATTTCGATTTTACCACGGATGAAAACTGCCAGAAAAGCAAAATCTTCTTCATTGCATGGTAATGAAACTTGTATCTTCTCAGTTGAATCTCAATGGTATTTGGTAATATAGAGAGAGACAAATTTCTTTTCTGCTACGTACCTGTGCTTCATTTTGAAAATAGCTGTTAAAATTATAATGGTTGTATGAAAACTCAATCGAGAACGAACCTTTCCTCTCAGAGATTGTTTGTGTTATATTCGTAGGTCGCCTGATACATCAAGAGTGAGAATGAAGATGGTGTATGCCAGTTCCAAGGACAGATTCAAAAGGGAATTGGATGGCATTCAAGTTGAGTTGCAAGCAACAGATCCTAGTGAGATGAGCCTCGACATTATAAGAGGAAGAGCATTTTAGACACTGCAATTTCTCTTCTTCAACCCGTTAAATACATTTTCACCAAAATTGTTTCTTATTTTACTCTCATTATCTTTCTCATTTTTTATCCTTTCGTACTATGTAGTTAATTGTATTATTATACATACACTTGTCATTTGAAATTCAACTCCAATCTCTTGTACTGATTCGTCTTTGGTTCTGTTTATGAAAATTTATCCTTTTCTGTTTATGAAGACTTGGTAAATAAGAACAAAATGATTGAATCCCCCCATCTTCAGGTCTACCTGTTTATACTAAGATTATATGCAAAAGCAGAGATATAGCGGCGGTATCAAAATCCTCTCTATTTTCCAGGATATCTTCATTTGGCTATTTTCCAACTGATAAGATATTTGACAGTTACTACATCAGTAGTTTGTAATTTTTGTGCTTCAGCTTAATTCTGAAAATATAAGACTCATAATATTTAGTAAACACACTATTTACATGACTGCTAATATTTTGCAACCACTTTAAGATTGAATCAACGTAGATTGAGTCTTTCATATCATCAAGAAATTGAAAAAGCATTGCTTCCAAGCGTTCAGAGGAGGTGCGTGACGAACTCCATACAAATCCCTGGTAAAACAAACATCCATGCTAAGATAAGACCAAGTTGTAGATATATACATATCCAGCCAGTGACATGATTTTTTCAACGCAGCTATCTGCAAGAACTCATTGAAGCAGTGTGTCCATAGAATCCTCCGAGAAATGTAAAGTTTCGGATAAAATCGGAAGAATTTCACCCGAAAGACGCTTTCTTGAGTGAGAGAAGAAGATGCCCCAACAAATTCAACTTCTTGATCAATCTGAACCGTTTCCATAATAATGCCATATTCGACCTAAGACCGGATTAATATGCTGCTAAACAAAGATAATGTAGAAAACCTTGATATCTCAATTGTGACTGATCCAACAACAGCTCCTTACATTGTTGAGAATTGGTTTTGTACTATAGTTACAATTATTCCCTCCTGTGATGGCAATGATACATCATATACAAGCATAGTAAAATTCAAATCTTTTGACTGTGTCATTTTATTCCTCTACTTTTTTTTTCTTCTCAGTTTTCATAAGAGCAAGTAAATTCTTACAATCAAATCCCCTTTCCATAAGATCAATTATTATATTGTACCAATAAAAGGGGAAATCAAACAATTCTTGAACCTTGAGGAAAATAGCTAAAAGAATTTTCTGCACTGTAATTTTTATTGATTAAAATAATCTAATAGTAAAATAACATGATATATATTTTTAACAATACATCTGATGTAATTATATGGACGAAATTAACCTTCCTATGACTGCAGCTTAGTTTGATTCTGCCAGTATGTGTTCTCCCACAATTCTACTTGTCCTATTGTTTTCTCTTTACTCCAAAGAATGGCATGAAGAGATGAGGGATCATAAGAGGGAGGCAAAGTGCATGGACTTGTTTCAGCAGGACTTGTTACCATTGATTCCAGCATGAACTTCTTCTCTAATCCTGTCGCTTTGCAAGCCATTGATTCTGCACAGATTTCAACAGCGTTTGGAGGCATGGTGGGCTTGAATCTCAAGAGCTTGGAGTACTGATTTAAGAGATGAAACATGTAGTCATACACATAGTCCAACTTCAATTCCTCTTGAACAAATTTGCTAGCGGCCCTTCCCATAGACTGTGCCTGATAAATCCATACAGTATTAGGAATCAGAAAAGTATATTATTCGCACCAAAATTCATCAAGCCTAATTGCAAATTTCCATGAAAATCCCCTAGTGGAGGTTATGGCAGTTAAAATTATTAAACGAACATATAATTCTATCATATGAGTATTAACACTTCTGAGAACGTAACTAGATGGCAAGATTTGCAATGATCTGTTATTAACTACCAAAATGGAAAAACTTTCCGATGGATAATGTCCTAACATTTGGTGAAGAAACCTGAGGGTGTTAGTCATATTATTAATTACCTTCTGCTGGTGATTGTTGCCCCAGTCGACAGCAAACTTAATAGATCTACACTTGTCCTCTTCCTTTATGGGCCAGTAGTGGTGAAGTGGTATTAAACCTCTAGTGAAAAAATCATAGTAATTGGGTTTCACTAGTAAGGTGACAGAATCACAGGCAAGAATGTATTTTTCACTTACGGACCAAGCAGACCCTTCTATATATATCTTGAACCTGCATTAGTATTTTCCCAACAATTAGTTGAGACACATAAGAGACAATAAGTTAAAGTTGATGAAAGAGACAAGATGAAGGAGGGTCGTTTGGGATTAAGGTGCTGTGGCATTTAATTCATAGTTGCTGTAAAATTTGAATCACTAACTGTAAAATAAAACAGGGCGTTCAAACGCTTCGGTAGCTGTTCGTCTAAATTAAGCTGAAGCACCACTGTTACAAATGGATTCGAACTGAGAAACTATTAAAGCTAGAGAAAAGGAAATGCACTCTAATACAGAAATCATAGCTAAGAAAGTTTAAAATGTTTACCTATCCGTGCATTGGCTTGCCAAGTCTGATTGCTTGTACCCTTCCTTTGTTTCTTTAGCCCAATCCTGTAAAAATTTTCTCCAGGTTTAGTACAGGGTGCCGTATACTTGCTACAATGGCATAAAATATCAACCCGTTTAACTTAGCTTACATAAGTCACAGTTAATTTACCGTCGTCTCTTGACAAAACGGAAGCAAAAATATTATCAAATAACGTCAATTACAGGAGAATTGAAAAAAAATCTACCTGGGAAAATAAACGAGCATTCCAGTCTTGGTTTTCTGAGACATTACATTTAAGAAGATCCTCCCTGGTTTTAGCAACTCTAGGATTACCCTTCCAGAAAGCGTAACGTTCCCTGTCCGTCCATTTACTTCTTCTGTTTCCTTCTTGCAGATCCTTCAATAATAACCCCCACGGCTTTATATTGACCTCAGGCCTACATAATTATCCATCATATTCTAATTTTATTTGATTAAAATTTAGAATGATACATTTTTTGTGTTTGTATGTAATATTTTTTCAAAGTGGGAAACTACATACCATCCCCAGAAAGACCAATCTGGGAAGACAATATCCAGTGATTCATCATTGCTACAATAACGAAACAGAGGCGGTAGCACCGGAGCATCAGCCGCACTATAGTCTCCCTTTTTTATGACAGGCCAGTCAACGCAATCAAACATAAACTCCAAGTCAGGAATTTTTCCAGGGTACTTCCTTAACAACTGTACAATCCCCCACAGCGTAAAAACATCTCTTGTTTGAAACGCCTTCACGAATGTCTCCACGTAAGCTCTGCCTTTTACTATAACCAATCGGAAATTTGCCGTCTTTTTGGCTCTTTCAACCATGTCCTTAGTGATCCCCGTGCGGGCCCACGGCCGAAGATCTTCATGTATCCAACGAAAGTATTCAGGACACGTGGAAGTTGATGAATCGTCATGATCATCCTGAGAGATGCTGGTTGGGTAGTCTACGGGGCAGGTTTTCGTAAGGTTTAGAGTAGTGCAGTTAAGGGGATATTGCATTTTCATGTGGGGCTTTTGTGTAATTTCAGTAGCATACGCCCTGGTTTTTGTGGAGCTTAGCTTCTGATTTGAACCTCCAATTGCCTGCAGAACCCAGTACTACATTAAATTTAAAAAAAAAAAAAATTAAATATTTTATATTATGTAAGCCACGATAGTGCGGTGCCCCGGTGCCAATAAGTGACTAGGACCAAAAGCGCGTCCTACATTAGTACAATTAAATCTTAGGACACGTGTTCCAATAAGGTGACGAAATCTTTTGAACGAAGTTTGGTGAACCGACACCACCGGCAGATTTTAGGCGTTTCGAATCTTCCACCAATAAAAAACTGTCTCGTGTCCAGACACGAGATATACGTATACGGTATACCAACTGAACACGACAACGTTTCCGGTTCCACAAATAAAAGAAGAAAAGCTAATAATACAGCTTGGGCAATTGTCAACCCAGTGGATCGGTCATCTGTACACAGGACAATGTACGGAGAAAGAATCCAGTGGTATTTACTTACATTGGAATCGAGCAATCGCGTGAATATCAACGCGCCGACTAGGAGAACGAAGATGAAGGCGAAGATAGCGTAGGATCTTGAAGATGACTTCACAAATGGCCGACCGATCGTGTCTGTGAAATGACTAGAAGATCCTAATCCATGCCAGATGTTGAAATATCTCTGTGATCCCTGCTGCGTGCCGTTTTCTCTCATCCTTCGCAACAATTGAAATTCAATTTCTTTATTTTTTAAGCTCTGACAGCGATCACAGTGAGTCAAAGACCTGGTTTCACGAAATGGGTAGCTGAGATTTAGCTGATTTGAGTTCTCTCTGCTCCAGAATTTTCACCAAGTCCTGGAAGAAGAAGCTCCAGGAAGCTAGAATTTCTCTGTTGAATTCAAATTTTCTTTGTTATTTTTGATAAACAATACAAGTATAAAGACAAAAAACTGACATGAGACGATCTCCCGAAGGCGGCTTTTACATTCTTTTTTTCATGTGATGCAGCCAGTCTAGGGTTTACAGCTGATCAAGCACAAGGAATAGGATTTCAGCTACAGCAGTGAAGAAAAGGACATTAAATAGGTTTATATTTACTTTCAGTGACCGGAATGAAAGGGAAAGCTTAAGAAAGGAAAATTGAGTTCCAAGGAAAATGTTGGAATGGGAGTTACAGGAATGTCGTGACAATGAGCTTCCTGTTTAATTCTCTCTCCGTAAATAGTATCAGCTCTGTTAGTCTTTTTCTTTTTTCTTTTAATTACTTTTTCAAAATTTCTTCCCATACAAAGGGAAGAGGACAAAAGAGTATTTACATTTCAAGAGTTCGGCAAGATAGAAATCTGTCACGCAAGCAAGTAGCATAGACATAACACATGGGTGCCAGTTTCAACAGTTTCTCTGACTACTTTTTGCAAAATTTGGGCATAATTTCGTCAATAGTATTGGTTAACTTTCGTTTTTTTCTCCTTAATAAAAGCACGTCAAAGAGGCAATTTTATGGAATAACGAGTCTTACTCCTTAGAATTTTCAGCACTAAATTAGATCAACCACACAAACTAAAAACAACGATGATAATGAAATGAAATGCGAAGATAACAAAACTGGACGAAAATATTTCATTCAAAATTCTGTTTTCATAGAAGGGCAGCTTTATGTTTTGACCTCCTACTCCAAGAAATTTTAAATTTCGATTTGCCCATAACATGATGGAGTAAGACTTTTGGGTTGGGGGTGGGGGAGGCCCGAGAGGGGGGTGAAGGGGGAAGTAATAAGAAACAAGAACACTAGTGTAGGCCAACTATTTAGCATGATTTGTAACCGATGATTAATCAACTTATACACAGAGACTAATTTGATCTTTGATATACCTTCGTACACAAATTTTAATACATGTTTGGCATAGTTTTTTAGTATATTTGAATTTTTTTTATTAAAAATTATATTAACTAGATAAAAATAAAAAGATTTTTAAAAAAAAATTTATTTAAAATATAAATTTTTTTTAAAAAATAAAAAAATTTTACTTTTCTTCTTATTAAATATATAGATAATATTTATTTTATTTTAAAAATATAATTCTTAACTTTTTCTTTTAAATATTTTAGTTTAATTAAATAAAATATTTTTTATAATCATTTTAATAAAAAAAGAGTTTATTTCAACTGTTATATCAAATAGTTTAAGAGAAAAATCTTATTTTAATTTTAAAATATTTTTTTTTAAAGAAAGTAAAAAATAATTTCTTAAAAAACTATTTCAAATAACCTCTTAGTAGGGGTGTTAAAATGATCCGGATATTTTGGGTACCGATCCGGATCTGAAAATTTGGTACCCAAAAAATCGGATTCCGAATTAATTAGGACCGGATCTAGTTTTAATATTTAGATTCGGTTTTCAATCGGACCGAATCCGGTCCTAAGCCACCGGATACCGAATATAATTCGGTATCCGATTTTTATCATTCATAATTCATAACCCTAAATTGTCTTTTGGCTTCAAATTTCACAAGTTAGGGCTGTTATCTTTTCGGAGAATCTACCTCTCTCACTGCAAAATTTCCCCCTTCTTCCTCCTTCCCCCTGCCTCGAGCTTTGCTTCAAATTTCAGATCAATGAAACTGCTTCTGTGTTTTTCCCCTTCCTCGAATTTTTAAGTTATTTTGGGAAATCAGTCGTCTTCAACTGCCATTCTCCCTTCGTCAACGAGTGCTTTGTTGGTTCTTCCCTCTACTGGTTCTTCGATCTTGTCAGTTCTTCGATCTCGTCAAGTAAGACAAATCCAGGGTTTATGTTCGATTCTTCAAGTCTGTATTTTATAGCCCAATGACATTTTGATTCATTCATACTTGAAAAGCTGTTTTCGTGGAAGTGTACCTCTGCTTTGCAGGTGACAGGTATTACATATTCTGTTTGACGTTGATCGTCTCTGGAGAGTCTTTTGTCAAGTATTACGATTCTGATGTGACCAGAACTATTAATTGGTATTTGGGGCATGTATTGTATAATACATTTA
>JAVXUL010016749.1:0-12090 GCA_035590515.1 Trichilia minutiflora
GGTCAATTTTTAAAATAAATTATGTATTATTTTATTCCTAGTATTCTAAATTAAACTTTTATAAAATTCATTATTTTTACTTGTATGAAAAATCGACTAATGATCTCAGGACTATCCAGGGCCAAGGTAACCGCCGAAAAGGGTGGCCAGCCTAATAACTTTATAATAATTTGTATTTTTAGAGTTAATTAATTATTTTAAATAAAATCTATTTTAAAATATTTTTAAATCTTTGTATTATACCCTTTAAAATAATTTATCTTAAGAAGTATTATTGGTTAGAAATGTTTTAGTTCACTAACGGAGTATACTACTGTATACTTACCCCCTCACTTTTTAGTTTTAAGAAAAATAAACACCAAGCTGGTGTAGTGACTTTGTGTGGTGGTGATATACTCAATTTAAGAGGGAGTAGGTATATTTCTAAATCGACTCACACCTAATTTAGTTTAGATCCACTTAGGTTATCAAAACTTTTATGATCTGTATTTTGATGTTTCGAACTTTGTAATTATACTTTGTAAACAATTTTAAAACTTATTATTATTATTATTATTCCTTTAAATCTTATATCTTTATATTTTTCCTGATTTTTTTTGTGGATTATTAAGTGATTTAAATATTTTAAAGTATTTGAGGTGATATCAAGAAAATTTCTGAAGTTTGGGTGATCTGAAAGGATATATTGGAAGTGTTTTGAATTGTTTGTTAGATAAATAGGTTTTTCGTAGGCCTTATAGGCTCTTAGTATATATTCAGAGGTAATAAAATACATATTGGGAGTTTATGGTGATTGTCATATATGGAGTCTATGGATTTGGACGTGATAATTTTATTGGTATCAAAGCATTTGATTTTAAAAAGATTTTTGAAAATATTTAGAACTATTTTAAATTGTATTATAAGATTTTTCATATTTGATTTTATTGATTTTAAAATTTTTTTCAGTAAGCAAAGTGAGTTGAGTCGCACAATGCATTGCCACCATATTAAATATGTAAAATTGAACTCTTTATTTCTTTTGTAATAGTGATGTCTTCTAAGCCTAGAAGAGGACGAGGTAGACCCTAAAGAGAGATAATTCCTAACACTGAAGAAGGGATATCCTCTTTTATACCTCAACCCGAACCCGAATAGCCTTAGGCACCTCCTCTACCTACTTTTCCACCACCTAGGGTAGGGATGCCTCTACCCATGACCTTAGAAGCTTGGGCTACCTATACGGCATTTTAGAATGCCCAAGAATTTGCTCAAGCTCAACCATAATTAGGAACCGCCCTATATCCTTATCCTTACCCTTATCCATATCCATTTTTGGGAATCACTACTGCTCCGATGATTATAGAACCCTCTAGATCATACTCCATACTCTATAAGTTAATTAAAGAAATTCGACAGTTAAGGAGTGACCTTTTGGAGGCACAACGGATGTAATATTGCCAAATAGGTGGCTAAAGAAGATAAAAAAGGATGTAGAAGATATAGGTCTAGAAGATATTAAATTAAAGGTGGTAACCTGATTATTAGAAGAAAGCGCAGTTACATAGTGAGAAAATATACAGGCCAGGTCAGCTGCACCCCTATCTTGGGCAAACTTTCTCTAAGGATTTAAGAATCAATATTATACTTCTTCCCACTGCAGCCAAGAAAAATAGAAAATTTTGAGACTAAAATAATTAGAAAAAATAGTAACAGAATATGAAACCAAATTGAGGGAGTTGATTGAGTTTGTACTTGAGTTTATGAATGAGGATATCTTATGTGCAAAATTTAAGGAAGGGTTAAACTTTAAAATTCGAGAAAAGATGATGATAACAGGTAATCAATGATATAAAGACATGATTCAGATCGTATCACGTGCAAAGAAGCTAATGGAAGAAAGGAAATCAAGGGGCTCCCTTCAGAAAAAAAAGATCTCAACATATAGGTGGAATGATCATCTATGAAAAGTCAAAGCAATGGCTCATCCAGTAGTGTCTCTGCCACCAGTCCTACATGTAACCCTTCATTTTCTCTTCAAAGTCAGAAACCATTAAGATTTGGGTGGTCATTGACTCAAAGACAAATACAAGGTTTTTCAAGTCAGAGTTAGAGGATGGATTGATGTATTAATTATAAACAGTATCACTCAGATCCATGCCATCAGCCACCAATATGTTATCATTGTGCACAGATTGGTTATATGAAAAACTTCTGTCTTAAGTTAGGCAAAACAAAGACAGGTGGTCAAACAAGTCGACAGCCTATATTTCAATAATAGTCAATAGTTAAACAGGCCATATTTTCAGGTAGTAGAAGATCAAAAGTAGGTAGTTCATCGACAGCATCATAATGTTCTCAACATAATCAGAGCAGAGTCCAGACTAGAATATTCGCTTTAAATCAAAGTAGGCTCAGGTTAATCTAGATGTAGTGACAGGTATTGTCACAATCTTTAATCAACCTGCATATATATTAATAGATCCGGGTTCCAATAAATCCTTTGTCAGGACTTCATTTGCTACTCATATTGATAGGAAATTATTGCCATTAGACAAGGAAGTTGTGGTCTATACCCTATTAGGACAAAAACTTTTAAGCAAGACAGTGTTCAGAGATTGTGCTATAGTTGTGAATGGGATTGAATTAGAAGCTGACCTGATAACTTTGAAGTTGGAAGATCTAGATGCTATCTTAGGAATGGATTGGTTATGGAAACATCGAGGGATGATAGATTGTTTTACTAAACATGTTACATTCAAGAAACTCAGAGAACTAGAAGTTATGCTTGTTGAAGAGCGAAACATTCTGTCTAGATATGTAATTTCAGTAATAGAAGCTCAGATATTGATAAGAAAAGGTTGCTAAGGGTATCTAACTCATGTTGTTAATATTACAGCCTCAGAGTATTCAATCGATCAAGTCCTAGTAGTAAGAGAGTTCTTAGATGTATTTCTAGATGATTTACCAGGATTGTCGTAAAAATGAGAATTTGACTTCAATATTGACCTGGTTCTGAGTACTACATCAATTTTATGCTGCCTTATCATATGACACCTATTGAACTTAGGGAATTAAAGGTGCAACTTCAGGATTTAGTAGATAAGGAGTTTATTCAACTAAGTATGTCATATTGACGTTCGCTAATATTGTTTGTAAAAAAGAAGGATGAGACTCTTCGATTATGCATAGATTATTTTCAACTGAATCAAGTTACTATTAAGAATAAGTATCCTCTATCAAGAATTAATAACCTATTTGATAAGTTATAGGGTGTCAGTGTATTTTCAAAGATCAATTTAAGATCAGGATACTATCAACTGCATATCAGGGAGAGTAATGTCCCTATGACATCTTTCATAACTCGTTATGGGCACTATGAATTTTTTGTAATATGATTTGGGTTAACTAATACCCTAGCAGCATTCATGAATCTTATGAATCGAGTGTTCCATCTTTACCTTGATAAGTTCGCGATTGTTTTTATTGATGATCTCTTGGTTTATTCAAGAACCAAGAAGAAGCATGCACAACACTTGAGGATTGGACTGCAGACTTTAAGAGAAAGAAAGTTATATGTCAAGTTTTTAAATATGAATTTTGCCTTCAAGAAGTAGTATTTTTGGGTCATGTAATTTTGAAAGAAGAAATTTTTGTTGATCCGTACAAGGTTAAAACAATAGTGCAGTGAAAAAGATCAAAGAATGTCACTTAAATTGGAAGCTTCCTAGGTTTGGAAGGTTACTACAGAAGATTTGTCAAATATTTTTCTTTGTTGGCAATTCTACTAACTCGTTTAACTAGAAAGGATGTCAAGTTTGTGAGTAAAGTTTTCAAGAATTAAAGAATCGCCTCATATCAGCTCCAGTTTTGGTACTTCCTACTCCGGGAGGAGGATATATAGTATTTAATGACGTTTTCTAGTAACGGTTAGGCTATATTTTAATGTAGAATGAAAAGGTGATTGCCTAACCTTCCTGACAACTAAAAAATATAAGGTGAATTATCCAACTTATGATTTATAATTGATTGTAGTAGTATTTACTTTGAAAATCTTAAGATATTGTTTATATGGGGAGCAGTGTCAGATCTTTACGGATTATAAAAGTTTAAAATACTTACTTACATAGCAGAAGTTGAATTTGAGATGAATTGATCAAAGATTACGATTTGATCATTAATTATCATTCTGAAAAAGTCTAATGTAATAATGGATGCCTTGAGTAGGAAATCTTTAGTAATAGTGGCGTATGTTAAAGCAGCTTATCTTCTATTGTTATTAGAATTAAAGAGTTTGATAGCAACCTTAGAGTGTAGTCAAGATGGCTCGATATTAGCTAATTTTATAGTGAGACCGATACTGAGAGATCAAATAAAAGAGAAATAGATGCAAGATCTTGAATTAATAAGAGCTTGTCAAGGTATCATGAAAGGTAATGCTGAGGATTTTTATATTGCATAGGACGGAGTTTTAATATTAAGGGATAGAATATACTTACCCAAAGATGATGAGTTGAGACGTACCCATAGGACAATCAGAAAGAATGATTCAGATACTTGAAGATATGTTAAGAGGGTGTGTGATGAATTTTCAAGGTAGTTGGGATAGATATCTACCTTTGGTTGAGTTTTCCTATAATAACAACTATCAATCCAGTATAGGGATGACACTATATGAAGCCCTGTATGGGAGAAAATGTAGAACACCCTTATGTTAGGATGAGTTGGGAGAAAGAAAACTTGATAACGTAAAATTAATCGAAGGCACCTCTGAGAAAATAAAGATTATTCGAAAAGATTGAAGATAGCATAGGATAAACAGAAATCTTACTCGGATAATAGGCAAAGAGATTTAGAATTTGATGTAGGCGAATGGATATTTTTAAAGATATCATTATAAAAAAGGGTAATTCGATTCAAAAATTGAGGAAAGCTTCATCCTTGGTTCATTAGACCTTTCAGAATCTCTTAGAGGATTGGCCTAGTAGCGTATAGATTGAAATTGCCAACAAAAATGTAGCGAGTTCATGATGTTTTTCACTTCTATATACTAAAGAAGTATGTTTCTGACCCATTACACATCATTGAACCACCTCCTGTAGAGTCAAGTGAAGATTTGAAATGTGAGGTACAATCAATTACTCTTCTTGATTGATAAGAACGAATCTTACGAAGTAAAATCATTTTGATAGTGAAAGTATTGTAGAGAAGTAATGCAATTGAAGAAGTGACCTAGGAGCCTGAGCATCAGATGCGACAATGGTATCCTCATCTCTTTTAATATTAAGGTACATAGAATTTTGATAACAAAATTCTTTTAAGGATGGTAGAATTGTAAACCTTTTATTTCTTTCATTTTTTATAATTTTAAAAAAACTCAAGGGCTTAACTGAAAATTTTCTTCTTATTATGAAAACCAAAACAATGTAAGGGGGGTGTAGATCGTCCTCGTCCTCCCCTCTTTTCTCCTCCCCCATTTCTACATTTTCTGCCTCTTTGATACCTCTATGTTTCCCTTCAATTTTTTGATAAAATATTTAGTTATTTTATAATCTCTTACCACCATTCAACTTCTTTCGACATTTTCTTCAATGTGGTACAATTATTTTCTCGATTGGGAGCCATTTTAAGAATGGGTTAAATAGTAATCGAGACTAAAAATTAAAGATTTTTCGATTTTAACATAAATCGAAGCTTTCTAAAGCTATTAAACACTGATTAATAAGCTTTCTTACTCATTTAACGTGTTAATTTTACAAATTGGATGAGTTGAATAAATTACTGCTCTTAATTTTAATTATAAAAATTAGAATATATAGAAGTGTTATATATGATTAATTTGATGAAATTACTAGTAGAGAAAAAATTAGGGTAATGTAATAGTACTCAAACCCATAATTTGGGATTTTTATAAAATTCAACTTTAATTTATGAATTTGAGTTGAAATTATAAAAATTGACGATAAAATTTAGCTACAGGAAGACGAACGGGTGAAAAATTCAAAAACGACAAATAAGGAGAAAATTAAAAATTTCAATAAAAGTTTCAAGTTATGTCAGAACGTATTTATTAATTTTGTAAATAAGTTTTCATAAAGTTTTGATAGTAAAAAATGGTTGGATAGTTAAAATTTGAAAATTCTGCGAAGAATTCAGATACTTTAGGAAAAACCTGGATTAGGGTCCAATCATATTTATTTATGTACATTTATCTTAATGCAAGCATTTATATTGATATGATTATTTATTTATGAATGAATCAGGCTCAGAATGCATCGGAGAGAGATTCGCATCACACGGAGAGCAATACGAATTGTACACCCTCCCTATATTGTGAGTGAACATTTTATGTTTTATTTATTTAAAATATTTTTAGATATTTTTTTATTATTTATTGATTTTTATAAAAGCTAAACTCTTATGTTTATTACTTTGTTTCATGAGTTTGTTTATATATATATGTGTGTGGTTTGAGAAGGAATGTGTTTGTATAAGCTGTGGCCAGAGGCTAATGATGTTTGGATTTTCATATGTATATAACTTTTGTGATGTGATGAAATTATGATCGATTATTGATTATTGTGATTATTGTGGTCTGTATTGAATACATGCATGCATATGTATGTTGGTGATTACGGCCATAAGAGCTGGGATATTGGTATACTGTAATTACAGGATAGTAGGCTAGGGCAAATCTAAGGAGAGGCCGTCTAGGTAAGTGGAGTTTCATAGGTGGAGGATGGTATAAGGTGTGATGTTGATGAGATTATGTGATTGTGATTCGACTATCTGTGAATCTTGTTGAGAAGAGTCACGGATGTCACCATGATATTACTCGAGGCCAACGTCAGTGGTGAGTCGATTTTCTAAATAAACTATGTATTATTTTATTCCTAGTATTCTAAATTAAACTTTTATAACATTCATTATTTTCACTTACATGAAAAATCTGCTGATGGTCTCAGGGTTGCCTAGGACTAGGGTAACCGTCGGAAAGGATGGTCAGCCCAATGACTTTATAATGATTTGTATTTTTAGAGTTAATTAACTATTTTAAATAGAATCGATTTTAAAATATTTTTTAAATCTTTGTATTATACTCTGTAAGAAGTATTATTAGTTACAAATATTTTACTTCACTTATGGAGTATACTTCCGTACACTCACCCCCTTTACTTTTCAGTTTTAGGGAAAATAAGCACCAAGCTAGTGTAGTGACTTCGCGTGGTGGTGATACCCTTAATTTAAGAGGGAGCAGGTATATTTATAACTTAACTGATACCTAATTTAGTCTAGGTCCACTTGGGTTATGAGAACTTTTGTGATCAAAATTTTGATGTTTTGAGCTTTGTAATTATACTTTGTAAATAATTTTAGACATCATTATTATTGTAATTTCCTTGAATCTTATATATTTATATTTTTCCTGATTTGTTTTGTGAATTACTAAGTGATTTAAATATTTTGAAGTGTTTGAGATGATATCTAGAAATTTTAGAAGGATATATTGAAAGTATTTTGAATTATTTGTTGAATAAATAGGTTTTTCATATCTTACAGTATATATTTAGGGATAATAGAATATATATTAGGTATTTGTAACGATTATCACATGTGAGACCCACGGGTCGGGGGTGACATAAACTTTTTAATTAAATTTAAAATACAAAATTTATCCATCAATTAATAGTATTATAATTGCTTAGTTGTCGATTTTAAATATAATTTTTTATTTTAGATCTTAATTATTATATTGTATAAATTTAATAAGTAAAAAAATATGTTTTATTTTAAATAAAAAATTTAATTAAAACAGCTATATTCACTTAAGAATTTTGTTAACGAATATCCTTAAATTACTTATTAAAAGTTTTATATCTATTCTTTATAATAATATTTAATATAATAATTAATAATAAATTTTAATATATTAAAAAATATAAAATTTTAATAAATTTTTAACACTCGTTAGCAAAATCCTCCACTTAATTAATATAATGAAAGGATCAATAAATTTTTTTTTATATTTTTTAATATTTTTAATGATTGAGATTAAATTTTAAAGTACATTAATTATTGTTTAGTAATTCTCCAGAATCCAGTCTAAAGGTCCAGGCCCATCATTCAGCGGTATCTATCTCTCTGAGTCTGTGATACAGTGCGGATTCGAGATCTTCTTCTATGACACTTAAGTAAAGATCTTCTTAGATTACGTCATCAGTTGAGGCCACATATTTTGAAGAAATATCTCGGATTATTTATAGAAGACATATACATGAGACTTACTATTGTGTCTATTATCTGAGACCTTCTACTTCTTTTCTGGGGTCGGTCATGCTCTTCACATAATTATATAAGAGCCACAACATATCTCTGAGACCTAAGGTCGTCCAGTTTTGATCATCTGACCCCATCACCAATCAGGAAGATTAATTTATGCACGTGACTAAATACCTTCTCTATGATAGTCATGTCCTATGATTTACATAACAAACTTTCAGAGAGAGTCAATGAGAGGAGAACATGTGTCTATGGTTATGGTTGCAAATGATTAAAAGATAACAGAATCCAGGAATAAAGAGGATAGATTCATTTTCTTGCTGTTATGAATATTCTCACTCTACACACGCACCTTTCTAATAACTTTCTCTTATTTCATTTTCTTTTTCGTGCTCTCTTAAAAATTTTATCTCAACATTAAGCAAAACCCTTACTGACTTAAGTATCAGAGGGTTTTTGATAGAAAATCAATTTTACCCTTTAGAGTTTTCTGTGTTTTACAGATAAAAGGCAACAGTGAACAAAGAAGAAGAAGTTGGTGCACGAGGTCAAAGAAGGAGTCAATTTCTTGCATCAATATTTGGTATCGTCTATGAGGAATTGAACAAAAAGCTAGTGAACCATCAACTTTGTCAAAAAATGACAACCACAAGAGCTTATCCAACACGAAGGCATAGGTTAGAATGGAGAAATCCAGAAAAAGATTCTATTGACGTAACAATAGCAGCGAATGAAGATCACAACATATTACAGGAGATTCCAGAGCTTGTAGGCTCAAGATCTAACTCAAGAGCTACTCCTACTCGCAAGCCATAGCATGCAAAAAAAGAAAATAAAGTAGCTCAGTTGTAACAACAACTTCAGAATAGCGAACAACAGTATTTGAAAAAAGATCAGCAAATATAAACACTAGTCAAAAAAATTATAGAAATAAAAAGGATGCTGAGAATTGGGTCGTTTGGCCCAAGGATGCTTACTGAAGCGGTAGAGAGTAGTACTCCATGACTAAATTAGGGCATGAAAAACAATGATAGGATGCAGGAAAAAGCTCCAAAGAGAAAGTATACCGCTGTGAAAAAAAGAAAAGGAAAACCTATAGAGGAGCCTCTTTGAAGAAGATGGGAGATAGAAATGAGAATGTGTCTTTCAAAATATATGAAAAACATCATTATGAGTCTACTCATTTCTCTCAAAGTTCAAAAACTAATCATGAGAAGTTTCGTGAAACCAGTTTGCCCCCTAATAATATTAGAAGGATTTTGGAGTAGAAACGAAAGAGGGAGCATGAAGCTTCTAAGTGTCGTCATTCACGACAGGAGGAGGATTGGGACACTGTCACCAAGGAAAAAGATGTTGAAAATTTGTAGAAGGAATAAGTAGTGAGAAAGTACGATCTCAGAGCGAGAATATTGAGTTTGTTTAATAAACAGGGCCATATTCCAAATCTTCCTTTATTCTAAGTCTCTTAAATTTAGCTTTGCCCCCAAAATTTAAGATATCTCAAATCATTCCATTTTTCGGGAAGACAGATCTTTCTTTACACATGAATTTCTTTTGAAAAATGATGCTAATTCAAGGTCTTAACGAAGATCAAATGTGTCAATTATTAATATTAACACTGGAAGGATAGGCGAGAAAATGGTTCGTCATCTTATCTTCGAGAAGTATTTGGGATTTTGAGCAGTTGTACGATATTTTTACCAAGGAGTTCAAAGGGGCAGTCTTCAATACCAAAACTCTAAATTCCTTACTATTACTCAAGTAGAGAAATGGAAAAAGTCTCAGAAGCTTTACAAAAAGATACTATAATAAAATGCTTGAGTTAGGAACCTTCTATCATCCACTGATGTTAGAGGGCCTGAAATAAGGGTTAAAGATAGATCGGGATTGTATGCAGTATACAAGTCATCTGTGATTGCATACGAGACTACTCGGAGAAAATTGCTCGAGAAGATAAAAGTGGAGAATCAAGTGATGTTGAAGATGAAGAAGAGAAGGCTGTAAGAGTTCTTCCGAAGAAAAAAAATTGATTCAGAAAGCCTAAAAATAAAAAAAGGAAGAATGAGAAGAGAAAATTTTCTGACGTGAACTAAGAAAGAGATTGTGTGCCAGCTTCAGAGCGGAAAGATATAAGGAATATTCCTATGTCTTAAAAAAGAGATCGCTTCAGAGGGACGATCCGAGCCGAGTGACGCAGGTGCAAGAAGGGAGAAAGTTTACCCCTCTGAATGCACCCCTTTCACAAATACTAGAGGAGATTAAGAGGCGAAGAACTCTTTCGTTAGACTCTTGCCAGTTAAATTAAAGCCAATGAGAGATATGAAGAATAAATTCTGTGAGTTTTATCAGGATATGAGACATCTCACGGATGAATATTTTGATATCCAAGATTAGATTGAGATTTTTGTTAGAAATAACTATCTGATTGAATTCGTAACAAGGAATAATGATAAGGCTCAGGATTCGAGGTATGGTCAGAGACAAAATAATACTGACCATTATGCTATGATGATTTCAGAAGATCTACCTTGGCTAGGAGTTCAAACAGTGCTAAGAAGAATTATTCACACTATTCTCTGTCGAGCTCAACAATCGAGCCTTATAGATGAATGTACGTGCTGAGAAGAGGCCAAAAGTGACCTTGGTTCCAATAATGTTTACAGATGAAGATGAGTGTGGAGTCCACTATCCATATGATGATGCCCTAGTTGTAACATTAACTATAGGGACTTATCAGGTTGACGAAATATTGATCGATATAGGAAGTTTAACCGATATTATTTTCAAGAAAGCTATGGATTTCTTAGGTATCAAAGACCTGAGACTAAGGCCAGCCGAGACCTCATTGCTTGGATTCAGAGAATCTTGTGTATACCCTTTGAGAATAGTATAACTACCGAAATTATGGGTGATAGACTGTACCAAAAAATGACAATGGTGAAGCTTCAAGTTATAGATTTTAAAATCCCATACTCTATGATCTTAGAAAAACCTTTTCTTAACTGTATGAAAGTAGTAAAGAGTGTTCATTATTTGAAGCTTAAATTTTGAGCAGGGGATAGAGTTAGAGTTGTAAGAGGTAGTCAGAAAGAAGCCCAATCCTACATTGCTACTGTATCAAAAAACTCTTATTGCATCCACAAATACCCATTGGAAGCAACGTCAGTAGAACAAGAAGAAGACGTTGAATAAGAAGGAATACCATAGAATCTGGATGACAGGGTTAGATAGTAAAACAAGTCTTTGGCTGCTGAACCTGTAGAAGAAATAACAACTATAGCATTGGATAACAGACAGTCCAAAAGAATAGTGAAGAACGGATCTAACTTGACCCCGAATAGAAAATGTTCCTAATTGAAGTACTAAGGTAAAATACCGATGTATTTGTCTGATCACATGATGACATGCTAGAAATCAATACTCGGGTCATCTCCCGGCACCTGGTTGTAGATGCCAAATTCAAACCTGTGGCCCAGAAGTGAAGAACATTTAATGTTGAGTGAAAACAAGGTATCAAAGTAGAAGTAGATAAGCTTTTAAAAGTTGGGTTTATTAGGAAAGCGCATTATCCCTAGAGTTGTCAAACGGACTGGCACTTAAACGGACCAAGCCGAGCCAACTCACTTATTATGTGGATCAATATTTTGCTGGTTCTAACCCAACCCACGAGCTAAGAGCATAAACGAGTCAGCCTGCAGATCGACTTTAAAAATTTTAAATTAAAAAAATATATAAAATACACTAGTTACTAATTAATACAATATATTAATAGCAATAATAAGTCTATAATCTAAATACAACATAAACTAACTATATTATAAATTAACATAT
>JAVXUL010016780.1:0-12088 GCA_035590515.1 Trichilia minutiflora
CCCCACTTCTACTCCAAATGATATTGCCTCAATGAGAAACCAGATAATCAGTCTTGGAAAATCTCCTTCTTACAAGGAAGTAGCATTGGCCCCTCCGGGTACTATTGCAATGTTGGACGTCAGGGTTCCCCAAAGCAATATTCAAGATAATCGTGGATTTGGTATTGGAATAGATGAAGCTGAAAGGACAGAAGAGAAAGAAAATGTTGAAACAAATGGAGCTGAGGTAGAAAAACTATTTGAAGAGAAGAATAATTCTATTTTGGATGCAACTGATACACTGGAAGATAATCCTTCTGTGGTGTCTGAGAGTGTGGAGAGACTTGGATCTGGTACTGTTGATGGTCATAAAGTGGTACAGGATAGCATATTGATTGATGGCGTACCAAATTCAATGGATTCTCCAACAAGTGAATCCTATGAGAAGGATCCATCTAGGATTTTCAAATCCCTTGAAAATACAAACTCCAGTTCACAAGTAGCTAAGGATCTGAAGGACAAAACCTCCGTTGTCAATCCAGGTGATGCTCAGGGACTACCCAATAGAAAGTTGTCTGCATCTGCAGCACCATTCAACCCATCATCAACTGTTGCACGTGCTTCACAAGTTGCTGTCAACATGCCTTCAGGTCCTGGGGCAGTGCCAGCTGTTACACCTTGGCCGGTAAACATGACTCTTCATCCAAGGCCAGATGCTGTCTTACCTACAACGAATCCAATGTGCTCATCTTCGCATCAGCCATATCCTTCGCCTCCTCCAACCCACAACATGATGCAACCATTGCCATTTATGTACCCTCCCTTTACTCAACCCCAGGCAGTACCAACCAGTACATTTCCTGTAACTAGTACTGCCTTCCATCACAATCACTTCTCATGGCAATGCAATGTGAGCCCCAATGTGCCAAAGTGCATTCCTCGAACCTTTTGGGCTCCGCACCATCCAGCAGAGTTCTCTGTGCCACCACCTGTTGTTGAGCCTATTGCGGATTCCATAATGGAACCAAAAGTGCAGTCTGATGACTCTATTGGTCCAAGTTCAGCATCAGTTCTTCCAGTGGATGTTGGTGCTGCAGGAGAAGGTAAGAAAGAAGTGGACCTTCTAGCATCTAAAGAAATTGAGAATTCAAATGAAGTAGCTGCAATTGATCTGGAAAGTGTTAAGGAAAATGGTCACTTAAATCTGTGTGGGATTGAAAATGCTAGGAGTGAACCACATCACTTGAATAGGCCAAAAGAAAGTTTCGGAAGCAGTGTTGAAAGGAAAATTGAAGGTGAGAAAACCTTCAGCATTTTGGTGAGGGGAAGAAGAAATCGAAAGCAGACTTTGAGAATGCCGATTAGTCTGCTCGGTCGACCGTATTGCTCACAGCCCTTCAAAGTTACATATAACAGAGTAATCAGAGGGAGTGAATCTCCAAAGTCTATCAGCTTTTCTTCAACTGGAGATTCTACAGCTACTGCTGTATAATTTAGGTTTTGCTTTCTGTTGGGAAAAGGAAATTACAGGCCTTCATTCCATCATATAGAAATGGACATCAAGTGTTTTTGGTTTTCCTTTCTGACTTTTGTTGGTCACAAAATTGTGTTTCCTCGTCGTTTTATGATCAGAACATCTTGTGAAAGAATGTAGGTTAGTTCATGACCAAAGCATGCCTTTTACAAGCATATTGTGGAAGAAATTTCATCTCTGAGAGGTGTATATTTGTGTGTGTATTTGGAATGCTAACATATTAATGTCCACAAAAAATATGCAGATAATCTGCTACTGAGTGCATCCGAATGAGTACAGGTGATGGGGGCAAAGGCAATTTGTTGTGGATGAGGTATTGTCTCACCTGTACAACCTTTTGTTTTTGTAGCTGTGATTCAAGGAGCTAGAACCACCATTTTGTGCTACTTATTTTTCTCTTGATATGGTGGATCTTAATTCTAGATTAACTAATTCAATAAATCAAGACATGTCTACATGCATCTATAAATAAACCTTTAACATCTTAGCTGACATTCTCTTAATTGGCATCTGTAGCATGTCCTAAATGATCTTAGGTTAAACGTAGGAAGTAAAGCCGCCTGAGGTAGATTAGGGATTTGTCAACCTGCATAATAAAAAATACCTGTATTTGTCATACTTGCTCTTATTAATTTATTGCCTGATCAAAAGTTTTGGTTGATTTGCAGGTTTATGATGGGAAGATTACTCGTTGGAATAGATAGGTGTTAGCATTTACTTGATTTCCATAGGAAGGTTACTCCTGCGATACCCATAGGTGTTTCTTAAGGTGACAGTTTTGATTCAGATTATGGTGTAGGAAATTTTGATATCTTGGATTACAGCATTGAATGACATTCAAGTTTTTTATTTTTTATAGCCATGATTTCAAAATTAATTTGATTAATAGTATACTGAAACATAGAAGGGTTCAAGATTTCAGATATTTGAATAAAGTCTGTCCTCTGGTAATCCACTAGAGATTTTGATATATGGCTTTGGGTGAGAGGTGGGGGGTAAGATCATGACAATAATGTACAGTTTCATGCTATCAACATATTCCATGTATCCTATTCAAGCGAACCAAAAAAAGACAAGAAAATCATTGCTAAGTACCCTTGGAAGTATTTTCATTCTTCTGCGGGGATAGCAGTTAAAGTTCAAAACAACAAAGAGAGGGAAGTTTTCCACTCCTGGTACTGACACTGAAATTGTCGAGCCTGGCAAACAATTATCGAGCCATTGAATTCGCTCTCTTGCATCCTCGCTAAGAAATTCAGAATCCATGCACATGATCACATCCCTTGCACTTTGGCCTTTTCGAGTTTCTTGTCATTTTCTCAGACCCAGAAGATTTGCATTAATCACCCTCACCAGACAAATCTGAATTAAGCACACAATTTAGACCCATAGACCTTAGTTGGATCAATTCAAAATTTTTCTCATGGAACTGGATTCATTTGAAAAGTTGGAGTTGTAGTAGTCTTATCCGATCTTTTCTTCATCCACAACAAAGTTTCTAAAATTATCGCTGCAAGTAGAATTATGGCAAGCAGAAACCCATAGCCTATCTTCCACTCACTCCCCGCATATCCTATTTGGATACCCAATACTATGTTCACAGCTCCAAAGAAGAGAGCAAGCCTGCCAAACCAGTGATGGTACCAATTCCAGAACTTCCGAATCTTGGCATCCTTGTTGGGTCGCAGAAAAAACGCCAATATCTGAAGTCAAGGGCTCCAATTAAGTCTCAAAATTTTTCAAAATGCAATTCGTATATGTTGTGCTGCACATATAGAAGTTATATATCTGCAAGTTGCTGATATGTAGAAAGGAAGCAATGCAGTATAATATATATGAATGTTGGGATCAGATTGTGTCAAGGTCAAACCTGAAGAATGCTAAGCACAAGAATGAAAATTCCTATGCCTCTATGAGCTGATATGTTGGAATTCTGGATATTCAATTTATTATAAAGTTGAATTCCAATTACCAATGTGGCAAGTCCGAAGATAAATCCCACAAGCTGAATAATGGCATGAAGATAATACCATAGGGGATCTTTGTGTTTGAAGTATCTTGGAATAATTGCTCCCACTGGAAGTATTAAACCCCATCCAATCATACCTAACGCTCCGTGATTCCTCTTCTGGCGAGAGCTCACTTGCAAAACCGAAGAAGAGCCTGCAAAAATTAATAGATTTCTAGCCAATCTTAGCAAGAGCAAGTAAGATTCTTGAAAACAAGAGTGCTTAACCAAAGTTGAAATGTTTGGCAAACACCTGTTTTTATTTGAAAATGATCCGGTTCCTTTATAGTGATTTCATTTCAGAATAGTTCCAGATTAAAAAAAATATCCGAGTATTGGAAACGAGATTGATTGTGAATTTAAGAACACGTAAGAAATATGTGGTACAAAAATATGAAAATGAAGATGAACAAACCTCCAGAGAAATCAAGCAAGACTGTTCTTTTATCGTCATGATGGCTCAGGTGAAGGTGTTTGGGAACTCTGCTTCCAAAAGCGAATATAATAGGTTGTTGACCAAGATGATGTTCCAACTTAAGTTGAAATGCCATATAAATCATCGCTCCATGAATTGCAACTACTGGAGGAACATTTGTAAGTGGCAATTCTCCTTTCTCTGGTATAACTTGCAATGATCTTGTACCCTGCAAATAATATTGCTTGATTCTTGGATGACCTTGTTTATTAAACCATCCCACCATAGCACTTGAACCAACCATCATTCCATCTTTTGAAAATCCCATTCCTACCCATCCAGTTGTATATACAGCTGATAATATAATGGTCATGACATGATCATCTCTTTGCAAATACTGCCACAGAAAAATAATGGTATTAACGAATGACATTAAAAATCAAATTTTTATGTCCAAAATACATGTATACTATGACGATGAATGATTGATTATATCACACTCACCCTTAGAATATATGTATTCCAAATAGGCTTGCAGACCATGCCAGATATATTACCAAATGGAGGAGGAAGAAAAGTTTGTAAATCTTCATTACACAGCCCTGACATTTCAGCTTTAACGTATCCACTGCTGCCACCAACATCAGTATCCTCATTTTGAGGTAATACACTTGCATTATGTTCTCGACTGAAGACAACAGCAGCTGTAGCATCCTTATTATTAGCTGATACAAAAATCTTTGGTCCCAATAATAGGCTCAAAAGATATACAACAACAGGTATGTTGGAATTTGGAACCGGGAATCTTGAATTTGCCATTTGGATCTCAGGTTCCTAACATGTGGCTGTTAGCAATATGAACAAGGGAAAGTAAAGGAATTACCAAATTGAAGACATCGAGGTGGTTAAGATGGTCCAGTTTCTTGAAAATGAAGGATGAATTGTGGTGGTGGTTGGTGATGGTGGTTGGAGGTGGCGGGTAACATCATTCCCTCCAAATCTTGCAACTGCAGTACCCAGCGGAGCAAATAAATGATTTGGCCTTATAATCTAAGCAAGTAACATGTCCTAACGTGGAGAGAACGGGGGGTGTAATTGAGAATGAATGTCGATATATTGACATGAATTTTTAAATTTAGAGATTATAAGGGTCCTTGCTATAATTTATCAATGTAGATAGACGATTCAGAAATTTCCATAAATTTCCTTTGCCTCCTAATTTTTTTTTCAACACAAAGCTTTTATCTTAATTTTAATAGCTGAACTACAAATTTTAAAAAGTTGTAAATTAATATATAAGATCATTAGCAGTTATATTCATATAAGATCTTTATATCTCTCGGTGGGATGTCAATATAATCTGCGGAGGATATCTATATGTACAGATAAGATATTCATGAATATCCGATTTTTTGTGAATATAGATAATAAAAAAACAAATATAAACAATTAAAACGAATAAAATCGATATTAATTTTGAAAATAGATAAGATATGATATGAACGCAGATATTGTAAAATAGATAAATCGATATTTATTTATTTACTTTTCAAAACAATGTCCTTTAAATATGTCATTTTGATTAAAACAAATAAAACTTAATTTGTTTTTTATAATACAAAAATTTTATTAATATTAAAAAAATTAATTGATCTTTATACATTTATTTTATATTTTGCCTAATTTAAATTGTTTTGGATGAGGGTTTGATTTTATTTGAAGGTTATATTAATTTAATTTTAAGAAAATTAATTAATCTTTACTCTAATTTTGTGGAATTACAGTTGTTTCTTACAACATTGAGAACCATTTGCAAAGAGAAGATATCCATTAATTCCTTGTGGTCGATGGATTGTTGGTAAGAAATATCTTTCTAATTATTGTTTTATGGTTTTCTTTGTTTGTAATAAATGAATTTTATCATATTATTCTAATAATTAAAATTACTTTGCATTAATTGTTTTTTGTGAATGAGAATTGTTTATGATAAATATACTTTAAATGTATACTTTGACAGAAGAAAGAAGCAAAAAGATATAACTAATGTTTCATAAATTAGAAGATGTTTTCAAAAAATATGAATTTTTATATTTTGTTGGATGATATTTTTAGTTAATTTTTATTGTTAGAACTTATATTTGTATGTTTATGATTGATTGTATTTTATTTTCTTACACAAATATTATAAATTTTTAGAAAATAAAATTGAAACTATTTTAAATTATTAATTATAAAATAAAATTTAAGATATAAATTGTTAATAGAAAAATTATTAAAATAAAAACAGATATCCTTATCCTTAGATATTTATATGGATATTCATACTTTTTTGTGGATATTCATACTTTTTTGTGGGTATAGATATAGATACAAATAAAAAAATAAGCACATAAACCGATATGGATTTTAAAAAAATTAAATATAAATATGAATAGGATAATATGTGTACTCAGTTTAACTGATTCACAATCCTTAAATTCTTAAGGAAACTGCTGTTTGGGATTTGCAGGAAAATGAAGATTAAAAAATTTTATATTATTTTAAGTAAATTTTGAGTTCAATATCAATTTTAATAAAATTTATACATTTTTTATAGTGATATGTGATGATAACTAAAAAAACACAATACTATATAATATAAAATGGACCCTCCATCTTGAGAATTCACCCTATCAAGTTTGGCATGGATCCAATCTTAAATTAAGATGATAAACTGAGCATCTTCCAATCAAATATGAGAACAATCATTTGGCAAACAACTGAAATTAAGCCCACTACATATGACCATTCTCCATTATAACTCATGTCTTACAGAATGTACCGAACAAAGTAAGTTCAAAATCTAACAGTTCCATGATTCCTCTTCCACTAGATAGCAACATGCAGTGCAATGTCACCGTATGAGACCTGGTTTTTCAATCATATGAACTGATGAACAGTTAGCGTTCTATGTAGGGCAATTGTATACTAACATCACCAGAGTCCCCTGATTCAAGCTTCACCGCTGAACAAATTCCTGGTGAGAGATTCAAGTCCTGGTCCCAGTATCTTGCTCAACTTCTGTCACCACTTTCTGCAATATTTGCATCCAAAGGACCCTGATTTCTCATGAAGATATTGGCAACAATAGAATTACACACAATGATTTCCCCAGTACCAATTGAGGCCTACAGAGATTTAGGCACTCTGAATATATGTTCCTCACCACTCTCCTCATCGACTTTAACAACCCAATCGCTCTTACAAGCTTTCCTCTTGATATCATGGCTTCTAGCTTTCGAACGAAGTTCTCGTTTCTTAATGTCATTAGCCTTTCCAATCATGGTAATCTCCATGCCTTTCCCAATCGGACGCTTCATAGACCTCACTTCAACTTTATCCTTCATTTCTTTAATATATCTTGCCAGTCCTCTCTTTCCACACACCAAGTTGTTGGCAACTACTACTGATCCTTCCAGATTAACGTCGAGCAACTTCAAAAATCTTTCATAGCCATCATTCTTGCAATCTATTAGAGAGAAATCAATGTTCCTGTAATGTGAGAACAGTTCAGACGTATCCCCAGTTTCGAATTCTACGAAATCTTTGAGTCCAGAATCTTCAATTACACTTTCCGATTCATCAAGGACTGCATCTGAGAGAATGCAAATGAGTCTGCCTCCAGTTTGTCTTGCAGCCGCCGCTAAAGCTATAGTTGATGGAGACGCGCAACGCGAAACCTCCACTATGAGCTTTGCTTTCATGCCAGCTGCTAAGGCTGATATAAATTCGTTGCTTTCAGGCTCTTGTGTTCTCCAAGTGTCACATCGCCTCTTATAATCATTACACTGTAAACACAAACAGGAAATCCATAAACTCTGGGTTAACATTAATCATCTAGGAAAATCTGAGAATGCTTTTACATCAAACACTATAGAGCTTGGCGAATTGGAAGAAAAATGCATGTCAAGAGAGGCACTCCGATTCAGTTCATTGCACATAAAAATTCAATTTTTCAATATCAGAAATAAAAGGGCATTCAGGATTCTATATTTATACTGAATTTTCGATGTGAAAGCAAGAAAATCTATAGGGGAACATACCAATTTCAGCGTATCAAGATAAGCGTTTGCAGCCGATTTTGCAGACCATTCTATTTCCATCGTTAAAATTATGTTGGAAACGTTGTGATATGTCCTTGGAAATCACAGATTATTGTAGAATTTTGTTCTTTATTTCTTCCTCTTTTTGTCGGGCTTTTTAATGGAAGAAACAGAGGAGCCAAGCAATGGCTTGTCCCGAGTTTGAGATCGCAGCTACTGGTGGATAATTATATATCAGCACTCTTTCTTCCTAATAATACTTTCCGCAGACGTCAAAAAATATGTGGCCCTCCCGTAAAAACGGAAACCAACACGTCTGTACCTCCGGGATTCTGCTTCATGTTACGCGTTAAAAAAAAGTATATACCCGTTTAAGCTTGCATTACATGGCTCGTACCTTCCAGAAATAAACGAAATTTATTAATTAAGCTGATATCCCATTTTCATTTAAATAATTATAAAATTAATAAATATATAAATTTTTTAATTTATCATTTATTAACTGCGTATATATTAATAAGAATGTGGCTAGTTTGATGCCAAACCGATGCTTGTCTGCTGATGCTGGCTTTTAACCAAACAAAAACAATATACCAGAAGACAGCGAAGAATATGTGATAATTGTTCTGTTTAACAGAACAAATTAAGGCTGATACCGAACGACATTTTTTATTATTCAAAATCTCACTAAAGAGCTTGAGGAATAAAACTAGAAAACCTTGTAACTTTATCCCACAACAAGACCCATCGGTGCACAAAATGCCTGTACTTACTCTCCAAATTGGCTTAAAAGCTTATGGTCTCCCAGTTATTTTGTTTGATATACAATCTTTGCCACTACAGCATCCTTGATGAGTCTGACTGATTCTACAACGTCGTTGCACAATTGGTGGGGATTAGGTATTGTGCCTCCATCAACGGATAGAACGATTGTCATTTTGTAGACATGGCTTTGAAAGTTAATTAACAAAGCCTGCAAATATATAAATAGGATATTGATTATAATCTCTAATTCTCCATGCAATATTTCATATCAAATATCACAAGTAGTGATAAATAATTAATTGTTTAGAATTAGAAGCTATTTGTTATGGGAAATGCTTACATGAGGCTGACCATAAGAACTTGCTGCAGGGTAAGTCATTGGATGGCCATAATAACCAATTTCCTCCTGGGGACCAGCTATATTTGAGAAGCACATTGTTGTGTGGGTGATGATTTTGTGGGATAGAATACTTGCTACCTGTCAATAATCAAGTATTCGGTAAATAGAAGTTGGTGAGGTAGCAATTTATTAATTATAAATTAAACTTGAGGAGTTAAACCTTAAATCCAAAAAGCTTAAGAACTATCTCAGCAATAGAGAAGGTGTATATTGCTTCAGGAGAATGTTTTCTCTGTTAGTAATGGCCTTAGCTTCGCGAACATATCCATTGTGTCATCTTTTAGTGCGATGGTGAAGGGGAGAAGGACATAACCAATATAGTTACCATATTTTGCTTCAGTATCCTTCTCCATCATATCAGCAAAAGCCTAACAAGCATTCAGCACATTTAATTAATAGGAACGTCTTGTCATAATTTGAGCCAGATAGTAGGCATCAAAACCAGTTCATGTTTTTGGTTACTGTAATTGTGTGTTAAGAGAATTATTAACCTGAATCCCGTCTTAAGTTTATGAGCAAAATTGATCGGAGCCGCATGTTCTTTGGAATATCGGTTGCTTGACCCTCATCTGTCTTACTATCACCTGCCATCGAAATGCATGATATATATTAATGGGTCAATTGAGACCTTATTAACCATAGATTCTGCTAAGATATCGAGATAAACCAGCATGTGTAATTCCCAGGGCAACATCATTAATGGTCTGCATGCAAAGCATAGAAGTCCCATCTATCAGGCGAGAAATTTTACCAATATATAGTACGAAAATGGAAAAAGGCAGCATGTATGGTATTGACCGAAACAAATTGGAGGAAATACAAACATATATGTGCAGTTGAACTCACAGTGTTAGTTGCATTCTTTACCAACTTTGTATCATCCAAACTAACTGTTCCGTATACAATTGTCCGAGGAGTAAATGGCATACCAGATGGACCTTTTAGAGGATTATCAGTATCCTTCAAGATCAATGCAGTCACCATAAACATGAAAACATCCAACACAGTATTCCAAAACAGAAGGAAAACAGACCAAAATCCAATTCTGTTAAATTTATCTAACACGCTAAGAAAAATGAATTTATTTTATAAGATTCACTAAATAGCATTGTTTGTTTAAATTTTATTTAAAATAATATTATTTTAGGCGTTGGACCAGTGTTAGATGATAACGTTAACTAAAGGTCTTTGTTTATATAATAGGATATTATTTTATCAATAAAATAATAGAAAAAGTGTAAATAAGAAAAGGATTTTGATTGTTTAATATGACTTAATCGACTGATGGAAATGATATTAAAGAAATTTTAGTCAAAAAATTAACACCAAAATAATGGGATTTAAAATGAGATAAGTAAGTAAGGATATGTTAACAAAAATTTTAATATAATATCTATTGCTTGATAAAAATATAATTTTATAAAATATTAGATGTAAAATGAAATTACATTCTAAATTTTAACATGAACAACACAGTCTCCGTCTGTGCCCATTAAAATTTCCTGCTGACTCTCGTTGTTGGTTGACTCATTTTCCATTATAACACATGGCAAACATGCAAGCTTTGTGAATAATTTTCGTCGGCTGTCTTCTTCTTTCTATTTTATGAAAACAACATTTTTAGAAATCTTAAGAACCTGTAATGACCAGTAGATAAAACGTTGCAAGCAGTAAGTCCGTTGTACGCACGTTCAAAACAGTTAAATGTTTAATTAAGAGTTAGAGATGAATATACGAATACAAATTCTACAATGATTTTAGTGAACAGAACAATTAAATCCCCGAAACCACTATGAGAATTATGAATTATCGGAAATTTAAAAAAATGAGGTTACGCACTTGCAAACTCGAGAATCAAGGGTGTTTGAGCAAAGTGTACTTCAGGTTGGCTTTCACCACGTCTGGGTAAATTCTCATTTTACACCCCATAATTGCTATCACATAAACATTGAAGTTTGGTTCATGAAAAAGTCGAGCTGCTGGACTCAATGGTTCTTCTTCTATTCTTCTTTCCTTGACGTTATTCTGATCGTCATCTTCTCCTTCCTTTGTTTCAATAAGTTTCAGAGGTTGCTTTCTCAGTATCAGCCTCGCACAATTTTCAGACTTCTTCATGTTCAAGCAGCCAAAGCTTGTTTCTGAGTTCTTATCTCTAATTTGCTAGCTAGTGACGGAACTATATAGAGCGAGATCAGAGCAATTCAAAGTGTTTGAATAGTAGAAGTTGATGACCGAAAATTGAAAAAGCGAATCGCTCAGATGCAACAAATTTAATTTGTTATGTCGAAGAATGGTTCAACGTCAGCTACCAAGATATTAATTTTTTACTTATTTGTAAGTTGTTAATTTTATTTTTTTATTTATTATTATTAATTTTAATTATGCTAATATTTTTTGTTGTTGTTGTTGTTAATTTGTTATTATAAAAAGTCTATTTATAAGCTTGTTATTTACTTCTTTATAAAAGTTAATAAAAGGTAACTTTAGTCCATTAGAGTTTTTCTTATATTATGGTTCTTTTGTTTTTCTTTTTCTTTTTTATCTTCAAAATTTTAATATGATATCAAAGTCTTTATAGTTTGATTCTTCAATAACTATAAGATTGAGTGAACAAAAATATAAAACTCTTATAATTAGGGGTAGACAAATTTAAACCGATCCGCTTCAAATCGATCCAAATCGCTTAATTAGATTGATTTGGATCGATTTGAATCTAGATTGGATTGATCTCTTAATTAAAATTTTATAAACCGCTATTAGCGGTTTGAGTTATGGATTGGATTAATTCCAAACCGCAAACCGTCAAACCAAACTGTTTAAATAAATAGTAAATATACTTAATATTATTGTATGATAATATTAATATTATATGATAAAATAATACATTAATTATTTTTTTAATATT
>JAVXUL010016791.1:0-12088 GCA_035590515.1 Trichilia minutiflora
TTATATATATATATATATATATATATATATATATATTGTTAAATTAATGTACCTGAATTGATGAGCTATTAATGTATGATCATATCCTCACACCGAAGTCTTAGTTGCAAGTATTGGTTGAAAATTAAATTGAGGCCAAGTGTGACCCTTTAATCAAATCAAAACTATATTAAAAGTCTCGGATAAGCCTTGCCTTTCAACCATTATCTCGATGCCCACACATACGCGCACAAATAAACCCAAAGATTTCTAGTAAGTCATAAAACCCTCAATCCCCACACACTCGCTCGAAACTTCCCTCACATTTTCCTTCCTCCCTTTAATACATAAAATTTCCTTTTCAACTTTTATAACCATCATTCACTCGATCGAAAAAACATGGCAACAAAATCAACACAAAGTTTCACAACCCTTTTCTTCACCTTCATAGTTATCAATCTCTTAGGCTCAACCATGCAAGATCAACCTTGCCCATATCCATGTTATCAGCCGCCTTCCGGCCCCGGTTCCGGCACTCCCATCGTCACACAGCCACCTCCGGTAACTTTAACACCGCCTTCTCAGTCTGGCTCAGGTTCTGGCTATTCAAACCCTCCTCCTTACTCCCCTTCACCGCCAGGATATTTACCAAATAATCCTCCACCGCCTTATGGCAATAATTTCTATGGCCCTCCTCCTCCCGATCCTATCCTGCCATATTTTCCATACTACTACAAGAAACCTCCACACAAAACAGCTGAGCCGCCATCATCAGCAACAAGTACTGGAAGATCAACGGTCCTGATCACTGCAACAAATCTTCTTGTTTTCATTTTGCTTTTCACTTGATGTTCAAGTTAGTTAGAATTTTGCTGTGTATTACGCATAATTTAGTTGTTTTATCATAAGTATTAAAAATATTGTAGGCAATTTTTCTGTATATCCACCATGAGAGGAGTTTGGTGAGTTCTTTGCTTCTGTAGTAGCAGAAAATTAAAGGCTGCAAGAAAAAAAGCTAGGAAGACAGAAGAAATTGCAAGGAAAGTGGCCCAAAATGCTGACACTTTTGTTTGGTAATGTATTGAGTACAGTGGAGTAGAGATATAATTTTATTTCTCATTTCTAATTTGTCTTTATTAATAATAGGAGATGAGATTAGGACAGCGGATTGATTACATCACAGTTTTGGATGAGCATGAATTGGACAAATATTGGTGATTTAAGAATTAGTTAAGGGGGTATGTACTATTTGGTTGAACTTAAAAAAAAAATAGGGTAGAAATTCTCATCCATATTGAAGTTGGGAAAGGTTTGAATTATTTTCTTATGGTGTTTTCTTATGTGACAAAAAATGTAGGGCCAAAATAGAATCAATTTAATTATGATTACTTTGGTTGCATTCAACATTGTTGTATAAATAATAATTTATTCTAAAATATAAGATCCTAAATACCTAAAATAATTTTTTTAACATGAAAATTTTTTTATTACACAAATAGTTCATTATATTTAATTTAGAAAAAGTATTTAATTTGTGCAAAAAGGAAGTTTACAAATTGGTATTAAACAATTCGTAATTTTTCGAAGGCCACAAGGAAATATTTTGCAAATTTTAAGGTTTATTTGGAAAACAATTGACTTTAATTTAGAAAAACAAAATTGATTTAATGTGGATCCGACTCCTAACAGATTATCAAGTGGACATTGAAGAAAGTATTTAATTAAAACAAATTTGAAGATTAATGATAGATTAACACAAGGCTCAGCGCTACTAATCATCCATGAAACCTTAATTTGAAGTTAATTTTATACCGAAAATCTGTTCCTTTTGCCTTTTAATAAAGTTGTTTATATCTTGATCAACACTTTCCATCAGAACCGAAGTCTAAGCTAAATGGAGTGAACTTGTTTAATAACACAATCTGGTCCTCGCCAAACCAATTCAATGCATGAATTATACTTCGGAAAGACTTTAATGTACACTCTCTTATTACATAAAATTTAATTAAATAAATTACTTCTATTGATGAATGATGTTCCATATATGGAATGGCAAGGGAAATTGGCAATTTCAAGAACTCCTCAAATCAGAGCCACCATTTATTTTAATGAATGTGTATGATGGCAAATGCACGATTTCTGTCATTCCAGACATAGTTAATGGTAGGCTTGAACAAAGTAGAAATGACGGGCCGCTTGTTTGGGAGGCTACGCCTACTGCTAGATCACCCATTCCAGAACTCGTGCCAATGCCGATGCCTTTCATACTCTTTCTCATCATTTCATTACTATTCCTCTGAGCTCCCATTTTTGGTTTCCCTTCGGTACTCTGGTCTTTTCTCATCTTGCTGTTATCTGGTAAGCCATATTTCTGCAAACTAGGGGTTCTCTCCTTCTCTCCTTCTTTCCGTTCAGTAGCTCCAGTTTTCATTACAGTTTTGTGATGACTTCTATGCTGGGTTGGTGGAGATGAAGTGACGGTTAAACCTTCAGGCAGTTCACTTGTAGAGGATTTGGATGACTCGGAAGATTCGGTTTTATCAACTGTGTTGACAGACCTGCCGGCTGGGGGGCCTCTGTCTTTCCCTTCCTTGGAAAGCAATGGGGATCTTGCAGAGCATTTTGTCCCTGGAGTAGTCGATTTATGTTGTACTCTAGCTGGTGTCTGCAGTAGAGAAATGAAGAGTTACTATTTGTTGCAATTCACTCTCTCCAATTCTGAAAAGCAGATACCAAAATACTAGACTGGTCTAATTCTAAAATATCTTCTATTAAGAATAAAAATTAATCATAATAACCAGAAAGATCCTCAAAAAATAATGAGTATACAATTGTGAAATCAGGATTTGAAGGATGCAAGTGTTAATGTATGGATAATCTTCATTATATTGTCTCCTTAACCTGTCATCTAAATACATTTGTTTTATACATTTACTTATGGTACAGATCAGAACCTAAGAAAATGTTCCATGACTATTGTATTTCCATGACAAGAATTTACCTTGTTCCCATCAGATCCAGCAGTATGATAGAAAGAAGGCATTGGTGTTGCTTTGAAATTAAGGCTTTTCCTTAATTGTTTAATTTCGGCCTCTGTCTTTTCCTGCAATAATAACAGTGATTGAAGCCACTTTTTTCAAGGCCAAGAGGGACAAAAAAACACTTGCTTGAGACCATTAAATTTACAGAACAAACTTCTTTTGATATAATGAGGTAGCAACAGCAAAATTGAATTATCAATTTATATTCACTTACAATAGTAAATTCTAATTTATCAATTTATTTTCACACAACCGACCTGTGTTTTCGCTTGCATCTGATTCATCTCAGCCACCTTAGCATGCATTTTTTCCTCCAATTTCATGTAGAACTGAAAATAATGTCACTAAAAGTAAGCCACTTACATTTGATTGATTGAAAAACTCAAATTTCACCTGAAATAAAGTTAGGCTTGCTTGCCTCTTTCCTCTTTTCTGCACGTTCATCACTACTTAAACTGAAAGTTGCAGCACTTGACCTCGCAACTGGCTTAGTTGAATCAACAGTTTGCTTAAGTCTGCATTGCAATTACTTCACATCAAAGTTAAGAGAGTTAAAATGCTGAAATTATGAATGAAATCCCCTTGGTCTCAATAGCATACCTATTCGAGGTTTGACATGCTCTAGTGTCAATCTTCTTCAATGTAGCAGGCTGGGATACGACTCCTTTCTTGGCCGCCCTTAATTCCTTCTCGCTATAAAGACAAGAAGACAAGAAACATATAGGTCTCATCGGTGAAATATACAGGTTTGCTATCTCCAAGAAAGCAATGGTTACCTCTTATTCTCCATTTTTGATTTTGCAGCTGAACTCTCAGAATCCTTTGAAGAGGATAAAAGGGATCAAGATACAACCAAAGAGACATTTGAATGATAATGCAAAATGATATAGATGAAAAAGGAATGTGTCTCTTGTGCAGGATATTTCCTTATGTGGTAAATAAGACAACAATTCTTTTTGTACCATCTAGAAAATGACTTTTTAAGCTGTTCTCCAAATGCTAACCTTTGTTTTTGGAGATCTCTGGGATGAAAATCTAGCAGGAGTGGATGCTTTAAATTGCTGCTTTTCTGCTTTCAATCTCCCAGGACTCTCTTTTTCCCTTCTTTTCTGATTCTTTGCAGCAGTTTTTGATGCGTCAACAGAACTTTGTTTCGGGTGATGATTGAGGTTAACCTGAGAGCCCAGCCTTGTACATTTACTTCCAGCAGGAGTCCTGAACTGGAAGCAGGAAAGCAAGGAGTGTGAATCAAAAGAAAGATAGTATGAAGCAAATATGATTATATATGACACTATCTTTATTTTGGTAATTATGAATATTAATGACAGCAAGATTGTTTTTCAGACAATCTGGAGCCAAAAGTAAATATAAATTCCAAACCTTCAGAGAATGAATTTGCCAGTGCTCTGAACCAGATTTATCAATTTTCCCAGTTGTTCCACTTTGGGGGGACAAGCCAATGTATTTTGATGTTTCAATTACTTCAACTGCATCAAGGTCACCTTTTAGGTCCATCCCTGGTTCAACATTTCTTGAAAGTGACTTGTTGCACCTAGTTTCATTTTGAAGTGTTTCCACAGGATTAACATCTTCAGGGACACTGCAAAACAAAACTTTAGCATTGTTCAAAGAAACTTCAATCTGAGATTCTGCAGGTAAAACAGAAGAATCTTCTGTTTCACATTCCAATACTTTGTGTTCTCCAGGGTATTCCAAACCTTCAGGGATCTCATCAAAGTGAGTGAATTGGTTAATTTCATTTGCATAATCGAATTGACTCCCTTCATTTCCGTCATCAAATTCTTCTACACAATTTTCAGTTCGTGAGACATTCTCATCAACATGATTCCTATGAATCCCTTCACTTCCATTATCAAATTGCCCTCTGTAGTCCATGATCTCCAAGCCAGTTTCATCATATTGATCATAAAGAGTACCTTCAACTACATTATTAAATTCATCTCTATAATTCTCATGCTCCAAGATATCATTTTCACCAGCTTGGTATTTTCTGTAACCCACATTCTCCAATACGTCATTTTCACCAGCTTGGTATTCATTCGTGTTTTCACACTCAGATGATCCCTGAAGCAGAAGAGCCTTCCTCCTGAAGTGAGCTTCAAAATAAGCTTTCTTTTCAACAACTGAACCAGGTTTTGAGCATTTCTCAACCTCTTCAAGATACCGATTGTGTGAGAAAGACGATCTCCTCTCCCAACATAATGGTTCATTTTCAAACCTTCCAAATGATATAGAACCAGAGTGCAAAGAATCTGTCTGCGCAATTCAAAGGGGTGGATATATGTTAATATATGAACAAAAGGAGATGTATGTTAATGCATATGGTAAGTCCGTATTATTATTTGCAAAAGAGAGATATAAAAGGCTCCACCCAAGTAACAATTGGTCTAAAACAATTATCAAAAGAGCCGGATCAGGCTTAAGAAACCAAATGACGAGCAATGACAAATTTCAAAAAAGGAACATAACTGGGTTGACAGAGCAGAAGAACGATATCAGATAAGCATCTACGAGAGCAAGATTCAAGCTTGAGAACCACATGACAGGCAAAGACAAATATCAAAAAGGCGAGAAACAACTGAGTTAACAGAGTCAATAACGATAGAGAACTCATCACTCTACAAGTCAGACGACAAGCTACAGATCAATTTTTTAACAAATTTCGTTAGTGGTCGAGAGAAGGAAAAGAAAGTATGTTTTCCAGAACAAAAATTGAAGTCAAATCAACAAATAAATATAAGCAACTGAATTTCAGTATAATTAAGAAATCAATCAGAATAGAAAGCAAATTTTGTGCGTTTAAGTGTATATATTATAATATTCTGATCAGTGTACTCATAGAAATTCCTAGATCTTCTGTTTCAATTAATTTTTAAGTTATCGATTGGCTTCTTACATGAGCACCATCAAGAAATGAATAAAACTAATAACAAATTGAGATCATTCATCATTTCAAAACATTATGCAGCAATTTAACAGCTAGAAAAGATTGCTCATTTTTATCCTTTTTTGTTCGGTTCGCTAATTCATAAACCAAACTTCTAAACAAACAAATGATCCATACTCTGCTTATAATCCTGAATACTGAATCAAACCCACCAAGGAAATGTTCACATACACACATACAAAAATAAAACCAAAATCAGATCCTCAAACAAAATAGAGAAAACAGGTACCTGAAAAATAATGCTCACAGGTTCTTCAACCTCTCCAGCCATTATAACTTCTCCAATCAAGCACCAAACATCCTATAATCACCCGTCATCATAAATCAACATCAGAATAAACACAAAAGATACCTTTAGTCACAAGAAATGAATACCCCAAAACGCAAGTTTTCAAACAATTCTTACTCAAAGTTTGAAGCTTGTATTAGAATGAAATCATAAAGAATCTCAACTATCGTGTTAAAAGAGTAAAAACCCACAAGACATTTTTATCTTTTCATAGATTGGATCTCGCTGACAGCTCACTTTCTTCAAAAAGAACAGATTCTAGCTTCTGGGTTTTTCTCGCAAGTGTTATACTAAAATCTGCGAATCTAATCTAAATGTAAATGAAGTGCTTTTAAAAGTAAGTGCTAGGATCAGTCTTCATAACGTCACTTGGTGTCATGTCATGTGCTGGTAGGTGTCTTCTTGATCTGCAGCAACACCGTGCAGAGTTTCTCTCATTCTCCATCAATTAACGACGTTTGATGAGCAATTTAAAGAGTTCGGAAAATCAAGGGATCAGATTTAACAACTGCAGCATTAATTTGGTGAATGCTTATGGTGCTGTTATTGTTATTGTTAATGCCAGTCAACTTCATTACTGTAACTTTTTGGCTAATGATGTCGACCAAGGAAGAATATTTTCATGTTTAGGTAAGCTACTCAATCTTATGCATTTATTTTAATGTTCCTGACATTTTAAAAATTAATTACAGACATTTCGTAAATATATATAAAAAAAAAATTACAGACTTTCTTGACAAAATTGCCTTACAAAGTAAATGCAAGCTTGAATTTTTTTGTCCCATCGCAATTAAAAAATCTTTTGTCCAATTTTCCTACAATAAACTAGATTTTCTCTTTTATTATTGATTAAAAATCTTGGTTGTATCATGAATTTAAATTTCTCGTTTCAGTGTGATACACCTTGAATTTTTTATCCTAAGATAAATTATATATATATATTAAATACTAAAAATATATGTTTTTTTTAAATATAAAAATAAATAAGAAATTTATATAAAGCTTTTATCGTGTTAGTTATATATTTTTTACAAACTAATATGACAATATTATATGATTCTATATATTTTATATTTTTAAATAGAAATAAATAAATAAACAAATAATTTACATAAAACATACAACAATAATATAATTTTTTATTATTTACATTTATTTCTTATTTTAATTATATTTGAGATTTATGTATTTTAACTTTTGTTTAGGTTAATTTTTCGAAACTTAGCCTAAAAATTCAGGTCCAATATTTAGTCTATATTCACTTCTTGATTTATTACGTAGTCAAATTTCAAATTTTTCGATAGTGATATATGGATAAAGGTCCCCTAATCTATAATGACTTTCGAAACCTCATATAATAAAGAAACTCCTTGAGGTTCTCTACCGTAGTTATTAATATGAGATCTTGAGTTATATTTATAGTTTGAGACCTTGTTGAACATTTTGAAGGATGGCAATGTTTTTCATAAGTTCTTAAAAATATCAATTAAGTACTCAAATATTGAAACTACCAAATAATAATAATCTTAACTCGATAATCAATTATAAACGATCAGTTATACATGCAAATAAGGATCAATATCACGGAAAATTACTTTTCATGATTTGCCTTAAAGACATTGTTTAGCAAAATTTTTATTATAATATAAAATTAATAATTGTATATAAGTGATAATTACTATAAACATTATTTTTTCAAATAAAAGTAATTATCTACCAAGTACCAACCATTTTAATGAATAAGTTTGCGGAGTTAAAAAAATAAATTTTATTAACAGTACACTTAGGATAATTTTATATTTATTATTTATAGTAATCTTTGTTATTTAATATAATATTTAATGAATATTTTTTTAATCAATTTAAATACATTAAAAATTATAATTTAGTACAATAAAAATCTTAGTAAGTGTCTACATTCAATAATAAAACCCTAAAAAATAAGAAACAAACTCTCCATCATTTAATTAAAATAAAATTTTAATTTTTTTTAAAGCTTCAATTCATTATTTATTTATTTATGGGATACTAATCCATTATTAAATTAAAAATAAAGATTCATTTAATATCATGCGAGGAAAATTGGAGACATCCGCAATTGGAAAGCAAAAACCAACAATGTTAAGCTTTAATTAGGAAGTAATTATTATTATAATTTTGAAAAAAAAAAAAAAAGAAGATAGGTAGATAGAAGACAAAGCTTCCCTGAAAAGTTAATCGTGACCATCTATTTAGAGCACTGGACAAGATCATTGGGACCACTGATCTTTTATCGTGGGACCCTAAAACTTTATGATGAATAATGGGTGATGAATTGATGCAATTATTAGGGCCGTTGGATGAGAAGGGTCCATTTAGTTGATCATTTAATCATTTGATTAAAGTTTGGGCATAGTTCGTCAAGATAAGAACAAACCCAAAATCTCTCCATGTGCATGCATGCAATGGCCGTGCATCAAATCAAGTCAACGGTACTTGATTGGCCACATCAAGATCTGTCCAAGTTGTGAATTTTCTAGTGCATTGGGCCCATTAAACGACGGGATCAGATTCACGTTTAAAAAATAATTAAAGTTTGGAAATACATTGTAACCAAAGCTTTATCACTTAAAATATGGCGTGTTAAATTAAAATTATAAGTAAAATATTTAATATAATAAATTATAAGTGCAAAATACTATTTATAATATATTTGATATTGGTATTACGATTTTAAAATTAAAATTATTATAAAATAAAATTTAAATTATTGAATACTAGTTAAAAATAAGAGCTTGATTGGTCAAATTTTTTTTAGTTTAAAAATTAAAAAGAAGCTCTCGTACAAAATAAGAGTTTAAAAATTTAAGATATAACTGTTTAGTAAATATTTTATAAAAAAAATTTTGTTTATTATTTTTTATGAATAATTTATTTGGTAAAATAACTTAAATAAACTCTATTTTTAGTTAAAAGATAAAAATGAATTAAAAAATTTATAATATTTTAAAAAATTAGAGTCTACAAAAAAAAGAGAAGTAAAAAGTTTATTTTTATAATTTTTTTTGTAAAGATTATTTGTTCATATATACACATTAAAAAAAGTTACTTATTTTTCTAAGAACTTATGAAAATTGATGTTTGACTGAGCTTCTCCTTATAAAGAGAAAATAAACTGAAAAAAAGTTTAGCCAAACAAACATAATATTTTTTATAATTTTATAAAAAATAATATATAAATATACTATTAATAAATTGATTTAAAATTTATATTTTAATTTGAGAGAAACTAGTATAAAAACAATATTTTTATTTTGTACCTAGCATAATCAATGGAGAAGACTTGAGAAATTTAATAAATATTCTGTTTTATAGACATTATTACAAGTAATCCCCTTCTTTTTGAAATGAAACTTTAGCCACTAAAATGATAAAATGGAAAATTAAAATATATATATATATATACACATAAAAAAAGGAATCAATTATATGAGAGTTTGTTCGATGAGATCATAACATTCCCTAGTCTATTTTTAAGACTATATATTATATCACTTCAAATTTCATCCTGGCAAATAGATCTTGGCATTCTACCCAGGCTAGTTTCCCTCTTTAATTTGTCCACTTAAGAATTGAGACTAGTTGTACCCAGAAATAAAAAGTTTATAGTATAATGTTGGCCGCATCCATTATATAGACATTATATTCCTAAACTATTTATATTAAATGATACGAAGAGAGAGAGAAACCCTACCCATGTGATATTGTCATTTATATTCTACCTACATGATCAATGATCTCATATTCCAAAGAATTGGTGAGAGATCTACATCAAATGAAAGGACAGAATGAAGGAAGAAAGGAAGGTGGGGTTGACGTTCTTTGAAATTTAGTTCGGTTAGTATAGGTGTTCATTTTTGTTCATTCATCTGTTTCTCCAATTTAGTGTGAATAAGAATCGATCTCTTAATATTTTACTTTCATAATATTTGACACAGGCTATGAAATGTAAATTTTCTTATTTTCTTATCGTCTAAAAGTACTGAAAAATGCTAAGACATGAAAGAGAAGGTGAGAAAGACGGTATTAATTGTAACAGTAGTATGATTTATTTGTGAATGTGATATATATTTAGAAATCTTGACTCTTCAAGCAAGTGGCTGAAGAGAAAACTATATGCAGCCTTGCATAAAGCTTTCGGCCTTAATAAAGATGTACTTTTGTAGAAAGTGGCCTTTTAGCACAAGTGATTTTCGCAAAACTGGATAGGAGCATAGCTAGAGATAAACATTTAAAGATGCGTTCTTGGAATTTACATTAATCCAGCGGAAACTACTGTCAAATTTGTAATTGTATGGCATGGCTGTAAAAATGAAGAGAGTATTTAGACATTTGAATATAATGGAATTAGAAATCAAAAGAAGAGGCAAAATGAAGTGTTCTTTTAATTTAGAAGAATAAAAATTTTAACTATGTAATTGAAATGTCGGAAACCAAACCCAATTGGTATGTGTATTTTGTTCCTCATTCTTTTGCCTCTATACAGGTTTCTTTAATAAAATATACTGTTTGTAGCTAGGGACAAATTGAACAGAAGTTATTTATTTCTTCCACAAGTTTTTATCATTTACTAGTTTGAGCATTAATTTCTGACCCATCACCCGTGTCTTTTCCCTCATACAGTTTGAAAAGGCGTTCTACTAGCTTGATGAACCAGGCAAGCTCTGTCACCTTAGTCTTGAAGAATTTTTCAAAATGAGAACACAAGCATATTTCATTCATTGATTCACAATAGATTACAAGACAGTATTCATAGAGAGGATCAAAGACTAAAAAGAGAAATTAATTATAGTTGATTATGACATTTCTTATTTTAATTTTGCTACATATTTTTTTTATTAATTCAGCCAATAAATCTTCAGTTAGTCTTTGTGCTGATTATTTTTATCAAAAAGATCTTGATTCCAAGACCCTTAAATGTTACACAGGATGCGATTTGAGTTTTTTTTTTTTTTTTACCTTATGAAATTGATTGAATCTGGATTACATAATAAACAGGAGTAAATACCTGCATAAATCAAGCTCTTGGACACAATCTGTTCCGCAGCATTCGTATTCTCTTGTCTAACAATCTTTCTCATTTTACGTACTCGAAAATATATTCATCAAATATTACTAGTCTTGTATTAGATACGTTTTAGTATATAAGCAACAAAGAAAAAGCCTATGCTAAATTCCAATGCGCATTGTGAACAAAAAGTAGTGAGCAAAAACATATTACGATTCTATCATTACCAACCGCAACTTTCTATTGGTAAAAATAAAAAAATAAGAGAAATTGATAAACCCTATTGTTTGTCGCTTATTCTCTAGGATAAACCTCCAAGAATTGTTCCGATTATCGGTCTTGCAATATAAACCCAGATTCCCTTGTATATATGCATCACAAGTGCAGGACCTATGCTCCTAGCAGGGTTCATAGATGCCCCGGCAACCAGCCTACAACAATCAACAAATTCAAAGGAATAATTTTTAAAATTTTTTTTTTCCTTTTTTGAGAGTACATGAACAAGATATATAAATGAATGTTAATACGTACCCAGCAACCAAAATGTTTAATAGTATTGTCATACCAACAGCAAAATCAGTAAATTCATTGCCCTTCTCGTCTAAAATTTTGGGAATTCGCATCTATAGAGATAAAGCGAAAAGGATAATAGAATTATCCCAAAGGATGTACATAGATAAAATACTAAAGAAGTTCAGTATGGAGAACTCTAAGAGAGGTCTCCTGCCCTTCAATCACGGTCTTAATCTTTCAAAAGATATGGG
>JAVXUL010016811.1:0-12087 GCA_035590515.1 Trichilia minutiflora
ATCCTTAAAGCACAATTAATGACATTAAAATGAGGAAAATAAGTATGAAAATCATGAACAAAATACAAGCTAACAGGGGCCAGGATCCCCAAGAAGCGAACTTTCATCCAAAGCTAATGAGGGTGTTACTCTATTAGAAATTTAACTGCTTTGGATGCTAGCATACTCGTTTCTTTTAAATGTCCAGCGTATATTTTCTTTGAGAAAGAACTATTCCTTCTGAACTCCGGGCAACTTCTAAACTAAGAAAATATTTAAGAGACCCAAATCTTTAATAGGAAACCTAGAAGCTAAGTAGCTCTTTGAAACCTCAAATTTGGATGAATCATTAGTGGCAACAATAACATCAACTACATACACAAGAATAGTTGCAAAAGAATCTCTTTGATGATAAATAAATAAAGAAGAGTCAACCTTAAATTGTTTAAAACCAAATTGTAAGATAGCAGCACAAAACTTACCAAACTATTGTCACGAGGCTTGTTTTAACCCATAAAAAGAGCCATGAAGACGGCAAACTCTTTTATCATCAGCAAACAAATATCCATGTGGGTGTTGCATATAAACTTTCTCATGTAAATCGCCATGAATAAAAGTATTATGCACGTCTAATTGGTGAAGTTCCCAATTTCGAATAACTGCATGAGCCAATAGTGTACGAACAATAGTGAGTTTAGCAACTGGAGCAAAAGTTTTAGTGTAATTCAAACCTTCAACTTGAGTATAACCCTTAGAGATAAGTTAAGCTGTGTAGTGCTAAATGGATCCATCAGAATTGTATTTTATTTTGTAGACCCATTTACATCCGATGACCCTTTTATCAGGTGGAAGATGCTCCAAAGTCTATGTGTGATTTTGTTCAAGAGCTTCCAGTTCACATTTTATGGCTTTCTTCCAATGATCAACCTGCACTACTTATTGATAAGATGTGGGCTCATTATGGTGGGTAATGGCCAAAAGAAAACATTTGTGAGCAGAGGAAAATTTTGAATAAGAAAGATATTTAAACAAAGGATATGTTGGACCTCTACCTAAGTAAGCAGTGTTAGATGAACCTGAAGAAAAGCCTTTATATTTTGCGAAATTAAGTTTAAAGTCTTTAAAATGGGCTGGTTGAATTTTGGCACGTTGAGATCTTCTAAATGCAATAGATGGTGCTGGTTGTTGTGCATTTGGTTGTTGAATTTGTGAGGTAGACATGATGTCATGTGTATCTATATCATTTTATTGTGTTTAGGTGGGTATTGGGTTATGGTCAAAGTCTGTTGATGATGGATTTTGGTTAGGTGAGAATGGGTATGAAGTGGATACATCATCAATGAGTAATGGCAAAGGTACTTTAGGTGGTGATGTTGTATGGGAACATTTTTTTTGTAAGGAAAAATTTTTTCATGGAAAATGACATCACGAAATATAAAGATTTGATATGTTTTGAGATCATAAACCTTATACCCCTTTTGTCCATATGGATATCCCAAAAAAAAAACATGGTGTGACTTCGTCATGAAATTTATCATATAATTGTGGGATAACTAACGCATAATAAAGGCATCCAAAAACACGTAAATGACTGTATGAAGGCTTTGAATAAAATAAAAGTTCATATTGACTTTTTTCGAATAAAAGAGATGTGGGTATGTAATTTATTAAATCGGCAACGGTTAGAACACATTCATCCCAAAATTTATTAGTAAACCAGCACGGAACCTCAAAACTCTAGCAACCTCAAGTAAATGTCTATATTTATGTTTCACTACACCACTTTGTTGAGTTGTTGAAATACAAGAAAACCGATTGAAGATTCCTTCTTGTTGACAACTTTGTTGAAGAGAAATGTTATTGAATTCTGTGCCATTGTCACTATGAATAATTTTAACAAGACAATTAAATTGTCGATGAACCATAACAAGATAAGAAAGTAATATTTGGGATACTTCAGTTTTAGATTTGAGCAAATAAACCCAAGTAACCATGGTAAAGTCATTAATAATAGTCAAAAAATAATGAGACTTAGATAAAGAAGGTGTACGTTAAGTTCCCTATAAATCACAATGAATAAGATCAAAAACCCCTTTAGTTTTAATTGAATTGGTGGGAAAAGGATGGCAAATTTGCTTAGCTCGATGGCAAGCATCACAAAAAACATCAAAATTATTTGAGGTAAAAGGCTTAAAATCTGAAATAAGAGACAAACGGTTAAAAGATAAATGACCAAGACGTTGATGCTATAAATTAGATTGGTCTTTATTAAAGCTGAAGCTGGTGTTTGATTTTTGAAGTAATAAAGACCATTCTAATAAGCTTCCTCGTGGTTAGGTCCTATAACATGCAAAAGGAAGAGAAAAAAAGAGCAACACAGTTTAGTATTTGGGTCAATTTGCTGATAGAAATAAGATTATAAGCAAAATTGGGTATATGCAAAACATTGTTTAAGGTAATTGCAGAATTAAGAGCCACATCACCACAAGTATCAACAGTGACAAAAGAGCTATTTGGAATGGTTATATTAGAACCAAATTGAAGCTTTCTTTCTTTAATTATAAAACTACTTTCACAAATTATATGATCAGAAGCCCCAGAATCAAATATCCACTCATAATTAGTTGCAGGAAAAGTGACAGCCTTACCAGCAAAATTGGCCATTGGTTCTACACCTTTGGAGTTTTCAAGGCTTAAAAGAGAAATAAGCTGGTTATATTGCTCCTTCGTTAAACCATTTACTAAAGAAGGAATCATACATTGATCTGCTGGAATTCGACTAGAATTAGCTGATTTACCCTTTCCTTTTTTGTTTTTCTCCCACAATTCGGTAGCCATGTAATTCAAAACAGGTCTCTTTCGTGTGTCGTGTCCTTTTACAGTGATCACAAAAAAGTTTAGAAGCATCACAGTTACCTGTTGATGGCTGAGAATTAGATGGTTTGGAATTTCTTTCTGGAGTTGCAAAAGCCGCCCCCTCCAATGACTTACTTCCTTTGTTGGCTACAAGTTGCTGCTGCTGCTGTCGTTCTTCTTGTGCCACAAAACCATAAACACGAGCTAAAGAGGGCAAAGGTTCAATATTTAAAATTTGAGATCGAACAACATTACACTTGTCATGCAATCCCATAAGGAACCGGTGAACCTTCTCTTTTTCTTTTTCTGCAGCAAATTCCTTAATAGCGCCAAAAGTGCATTTTGGTGTGGTAGAATACGATCCATATTCATCCCATAATCCCTTCAATTTGGTGTAGTAAGTGACCACCGATTGATCCCTTTGTTGAGTATTAACAATCTCCATCTGCAGTTGATGAACACGAGGTGCATTGCCTTGTGAGAATTGCTCCTCCAAATCTTTCCAAAGCTTCGTTGCCGTATCAAAGAAAACCACGCTGTCATGAAGAGAGGAATACAACGAATTAAAGAGCCAAGAGATCACCATAGAATTTTCCTTAATCCATGCAACTTCGTCTGGTGACTTTGCTTCAGGTCGTGGAAAACTATCATCAACAAATCTCATTTTGTTTTTGGCTAATAAGGCATTTGTGATGACTCTTCGCCGTGTTGAATAATTATCCTCTTTAAGTAAGCAGGTGACTAGAGAAACTCCATGATTGTCAGTTGATTGCAGCACATATGGAGAATTGATTGCACAAGTACTTTCGTTGGATGGGTTTGTCATTCTGATTTTTTTTCTTTTTTTTTTTAAACTCCTGCTCTGATACCATGTTAACTTTGGTAAAGAAAGTCAGGAGATTCTTTATTACTGAATAGCAAAGTGTTCTTATCGTTACAATAGGAAAATAGAAGAACGAATAATAAGAGATCAGTTACAACAAATATTTTGAATCCTATATTATCTCTAATACATTTGCACAATATATCTACAAAATCTGCTTAATAATAGCCTAACAATACCTCCAAGATATTGTATAATGACAGCTCCACTATTAAAGGGCAAGAGAATTTTTTGCAATTACCTGAAATAAATCACCGATGTTAATGACAAGCTCCTGGAAAAGGTTTAATTTCCACCCAATCCTCGCAATACTTCACCTGCAACTCACCTATGTGATCTTGCAGCAAAATTGACAGTACATCTGGATCAGAATGAAACGTAATTCCCATTGTTAAATCAGGCTGTGGTCAATAGGGACAGTACTGGCATAACATTAGGTTTCCATTCAGCAAATTCATCTCTTCAACTTCATCGTTTTCAATCCCAACCCTTCACAAAGCAGACACAGTAACAGTTCTCCGAGTTCTGTCACATGTTGGTTCCGCTCCACAAACCTCATTTCTACGTATTTCAAGAGTTTCATCAAGCTCTGGTGGGATAGGACCCAGTTTCACGAGCAATATATATATATATATATATATATATATATATATATAATATACACATCTTTCTCAGTTACTTATAAAACAAGCATCTAAATTCCCACAAAAAAGGGTGAGGAAAATCATAATAGAAGCCTATCTAGCTTTTTTTGTTTTACCTTTCAAAGTTTGATACTTTAATTTATTCACTTTAATAAAATTTCTTCTTCTTATAATTCTATTTCTTATATCTTTATCTATTATTATATTTTTCCTTGATTTTCTGTAAAATTATTTATAATAAATATTATAATATTTGTCTTCTTCTTTTAATTTGTTACTTGTTTGTTTATGTATTATTTAATTTTATTCCATTTCATTGATTTGTTTTTAATTAATTTTTCAAACTTCATTTAAATGCTTTAATTTTGCTAACATTATTTTCTAGTTGAGCTATTTTATGTATGCAACTTTAAAAGCTAAACAATCCTTTTAACAAGGTAAAAATAAAATTGATTCTTTGTTCAGTATATTTAAGTCAAAATGCCGCATTTTGTTATTTTTGAAAAAAAAAACAAACTAATAAGCCTTTCTGAATTTTATATAAAAGGTTTTTCTTCAATAGAACTTATGATAATTAAAAGGAATTGAGGTTTCAAGATTAAAAGGAATTGGTGAGGTTTGAGAAAAAGGTATTTTTAGCAATGCATTTCGTAAAAAATTTAATAGCGAAATCAAATAGTAGATGGATTAATGGAAAAATGATAGCTTGGTTGTATACATAGAAAAGATATTTAATAAGACCATCACACTGCGTTTCAAAATATGATGCATCCAAGACAATTACAAACATATTAGTAATTATTGATGGACATTCAAAATTTATAATATTTTATTTTTTATTAAATTTTTTATATTTTATTATTGTTTAAATTAGCCCAGGCTACTTTATTATTATTTTTAGTTACGCCATTGCATAAATTCTTGAGCAAATTCAATTACATAAATTAATATTATACTAATATTACATATTGTTGAAAAGTTTATTACACCCTAAATCATTATACTCAGTTTAAATATATTTACTTTTCTTAAATAAATTACCTTTTTTGTTATATACTACAAGAATTAAACATCACAGGATAAATTACTCTATTCTTTACTTTTAATTTATGAATATTAAAAAAAATTAAATGTATTAAAAATAATATTTTCAGACATATACAAACTCTATCAAAATAATATATTATACAAAATAATTTATTGTAATTCTTCTTCTTCTTATTAACAATAATAAATTTATTAAAACTATAATTTATGAATATTAAAAATTTTATTTTAAAATAAATATAACAATTTAGAATATAGTAAATTTTTTTAACAATTAAAAACTAATTTTTTAATTTTAATTGTTACGTAGTTTGAGTTTGAGGGTAAATGCTACATTTTTTTTAAACGATGGAAGTTTGAGAATGTTGGGAGTTTAAGAATCGTTTGCCCTCAAGTTATAAAAGACAAAGGGTAATTAGATTTTCCAAAATTTTCATGAAAATAAGTGAGGGTTAGATAAACCATTAGGGAAAAATAGTCGTTTCTTCTATTGAAATTTATTGATTGAATTTATTACTAGGAAAGATTTTTTCTTATAAAAATTTTTCTTATGTATTAAATAATATTAATAAATCTTGAAGTCTTAATATTAATTAATACATAGAAATAGGAATATTTTAATGAATCTGTGCTATAAAATTATAAAAATAAAACTCAAGGAAAGTCACCCCAATAAAAATTAACGCCCGCAAAAAAGGGAAATCGAGAGTCAGAGTGCGAAAACAGAAACATAGGCCATGCATTTATTTCTAAGTGCCTAAATGAAAACTTCAAACAGCGCCCCCCAGATTCAAAGAAAGCAACCATATATGATAAATAAAAAGAAAGGTCCAAATAAACAGCTTATTATCTTGCAATTTTATTCTTACATAAAAGTAAAATCTTAAAATGCTGACAACCAGATTTCACTTATTGTAGTGATACTCATCTTTTTACTCTTTGTTTGACAACATAAAGTAATTAACCAATGATTTTCCATCTATTTCGTTCGAGTAAAACCTTTTCATATACTCCGTATATGTGAACTGACGAAAACGAGCAGGTTTCTCTGGCGATGTTTAGCTCAGGGAATGGACCATAGAGACTATTCCAATCCCTTGGGTAGAAGATAACTGCGGCTGATATTCGTGATTTTCGAGATAAATTAGCCAACACTATGTGATCTGAACTTTTGTATTCGTCATTTGACATAATCTAAAAATAAAGATTCGAGTGGACATAAATAGGCCTAGCAACGATTAAAAAAGTGTATATGGGTTTTAATTAATATTTATTTATTCTTTTTATTGCACCGTGAAGCTAGCGGCAGACCTACATTTAAATAATTAAATTATATCTTTCCCATTATTATCTTATAAAATAAAAATATCAATACAACTTGAAAGGTTGGACTTAATATATATATAATTTATACAATTTAATATTTCAATAATTACCTTTCTGATTATTATCTTATAAAATAAAAAAGGTTAGATCCCTTGTAATCACACTACTTGTTTTTTCTCACCTTTATATTTTAAATTTCCTTCTTAATTTTGTTGTCATTTATTGCAAGAAAACATAATTTTTTTAATAATACTGTTGCAAATTGCTTTATCCAAACGCATTTACGTGTAAAATAATATTTCTTATTCACTGATATGATTAATTAATCAAAAAATAAAATTAATATAATTATTTTAATTTGTAATATAAAAATTTATAAAAAATCTTTAATATTTGTTTGGGGAAAAATACGGAGGCAACATATAAATATCCAATCAACATGATACGTAGTAGGAGGTCAAGTGTAATCTCATAGTGTCTTCTTCTCAGGTATATTCCGTTTCAGGCCCCCTAGTTTAGTGATTCCACCTTCTCAGTTATCCGTCGATTCAGAGATTCCACCGTCCCAGGTATATTTCGCCCCAGACGTTCCTTTTTCGGGGAATCAACTATCTCAGATAAAAATCACCCCAGGTACCTCCCGATTCAAGGATCCTGTGGTCTCAGGCAAACGTCGTCCCAAGTAACCTGCTTCCCAGGAGAATTAGTTTCGTCGCAAGCATCCAAAAGTTGGAGTTTACAGTCATCCCCAGTTCAGGAATCAGTGTAGCTCCCCAGGAAAATTGCCCAGGCCAGGAGTTCCCTTACTGTTGGCTCTCCGACGATCCTTGACCAGAGTATCAATGGACATGTACCCCTTCCACTCAAAAATGGAAATGATCGATGACAACAGGCCCGTCAAAAGCACCTATCCCATCCTCTGACTATTTTCAGGTGATGGGACGGTGACGGACCTGCAAAGTTTGCAGATGTGACAGCATCATTAAAGGAAATTGGCTGCACATTGCCCCATGTCAGATATCACATTCTTCCTATTCTTCGATGCCAAGTCACATCACTGTTCGGAGAAGGGACATTATATAAATCACACTTCTTTAACGGCAGGGGTTTGGTTGGTTTTTGGGGAGGTATTCATTCGTCATTGTATTTTGGGGTTGAACTTCTTGTGACTTGTGAAGTGGGAAATATTTAAGCTACACAAAGAGATTGAGAGAAATCCGACAGCCTCATTATCGTCGTTTTTCCTTTCATTATTTTCGAAGGATAAATTCCACACATATTTCTTTCATCCTCGGTTCATTTAGATTTTTTTTCTGCTACTCTTATCGAAAACACATTTATTCCTTCACCCTTTTTTTTGACTTAGGCATCGGAGTTTCCCCGTCGAGAACCCCTCCCGACGTTAATCCGCATCTGAGTTTCCCTGTCGAGAACCCTTTCCGATGTCACTTCGAGGTGTTTACTTTCTTTGCAGGTTTAGGAGGCAAAGTTTTGTAGTTACATTTGCAGTTATTTTTCGGTGTAGAAATCACCGTTCGATAAATAGCCGCATTGCCCTTACACCTCACCAGTTGGGTCATTTCACATTGGTCACTAGGAGGGTCTACGGATAATTCTTGCACCAATAGCTGACGTCGTCTGTGGGGAACAACAAAAAGCCATTGAAGCACCGTGCGTGGAGGAAGGAAAGAGAAAAAAATATTTTCTAAAGTTTTAGGAGAAAGAAATATTTTCTGAAGTTTTTCCTTAGAAAAAGTTTGAGACGACAGAAAGAATACAAGTAGATGAAGATTTCAGCTCCAGCAAAAGTACTTCTCATGGAGGAGGAAGAATTTTCCTAACTAGGGAGGGAACCTAGTCGGAAAATAGACATGTGGATGGATTTTTAGCCAGTAGAGCAGAAGTATTGGAAAAGAGCTCCTAGAGGTCCAGAGGTAGATGGCCAGAGAGTCCATTTCGTTGAGGAAAGGAAGAACACCACTGGCTCCTGACGGCCTCAAGAGTCGTGCTCCCTGATACGGTGATGTAGAGAGAGTTCGAGGATCTAGAGAGGAATATGGCCATGTGCCTGAGCAGAGACTGACACTTGGGCAGAAAGGGAAGGCCAAGGTAACTGAGAGGTTAGAGGAACCTTGTGTCCCTCAGGAAATCAACATACCCTTCAAAATTTACGAAGGGCACAACCACCGAAGAAATAGGGGATATAAGAAGTATAGAGGGGTAGATCAGTCAAAAATAGAGCCCAGCCTTGCCTCCACCGACATAAGGGTTTATCTCAATGAGAAGCATGCTTGGGAAAAGAAAGCGGCTACAGTAGTTAGCAGAGGGGAGATAGAGGAGTGCGTGAATAAAATGTTGTGTGAGATAGGGGCCTACAATGTTCCTGCTCAGGGGAGGAACCCAGAAACAGAAAGGATTCCTGCCTCAGAGCCGAAATCCCCTTTCTCGGAGGAGATTTTATCATTAGCTCTCCCCAGGAAGTTCAAAATGCCCCAACTACCTCCCCACTCAGGGAAGACTGATCCATCCTTGCACGTTGATATGTTCAGGGAAATGATGTTGATTTAGGGTCTGACTAAGTTATAAATGTGCCGTCCTTTTCCCCTGACCTTGGAGGGACCAATAAGGCGTTGGTACAAAAATTTGCCACCATCTAGCATCAATAATTTCAATCAATTGGTGATTCTATTTGAAAACGAGTTCAAGGGAGCAGTTACCACCAGTCAAAATCTGAGCACCCTGCTATCGATACGTTAAAGAACGGGAGAAACTTTGAAAAGTTTTGTGCGAAGGTACCATGAAGAGGTCATGGAATTAGAGGCTTACAATCATCCCTTGGCCTTGGAAGGGTTAAAAAAGGGCCTGCGATTGGAAAGGGTCTGGTACGCCATTCATCGACGTATAATGGACACTTATGAATAGTCCGGATGGAGCTGTTAGATGAAATCAAAATTGAAGGGAAAATGATGCTAAAAATGAATCCTGATTGATACAAGCAGTTCAGCGGATATAATTTTTGAAGATCCGCTGGACTCCTTGGGCATAGAAGACCTAAAGTTGATTCCACCCAACTTTACTTTACACGGATTTGGAGATTCATGCATTACTCCCCTGGGGTCGATACAATTGCCAGTTACCATGGGAGAAAAACCTTATCAAAAGATCATTATGGTTTATTTTCAGGTAGTTGATTTGAAGATCTCTTACTCCGCCATCCTGGGAAGGCCTTTTCTTAGGAATACCAAGGCCGTGGAAAGTATCCACTACCTGAAGTTAAAATTTAGGGTTGGGAAAGGAATTGACATTATAAGGGGAAATCAAAGAGAAGTAAGGTCGTATTTTATCACTTCTTCAAAGTAGGCTTATTGTATTTGCAAGAGGCCGTTGGAGGATCCCCTTGAGCCAACCAACAATCCCTCAACCAGCGCAAGAATGGAGTCGGGAGAATCGCCTGTTGTTCAGGACAAGGAACATGATGGATTGCCATTTCCCAGGGTGGAATTAGAAGAAACCCTGATCAGTGTGGTCATAGATGAGCACTATCCTGAAAGGGTTGTCAGGGTTAGCAACCAACTAAACTCTGAGTAAAGGTAAGCTATGATAGAAATCCTGAGGCAGAATGCAGATGTGTTCGCCTGGAGTCATGCAGATTTGCCAGGAATTGATAAAGGAGTTATAACCCACCATCTCACAGTTGGCTCTTTACACAAGCCAGTCTTTCAGAAGAGGAGGGTCTTCAATGTTGAAAGGCAAAGGGCTATTAGAGAAGAAGTAGATAAATTACTCAAGGCTGATTTCATCCGGGAAGTTAAATACCCAGATTGGCTGGCCAATGTTGTCCTGATTAAGAAAACTAATAGAAACTGGAGAATGTGTGTCGACTTTATCGACTTGAATAAGGCATGTCCAAAGGACAGTTTTTCCCTGCCCCGAATTGATCAGTTAGTAGACTCCACGGCAGGCCACAAACTATTGAGCTTCATAAATGCATTCTCAGGATACAATCAGATACCATTGTATCCGTCAGACCAGGAGAAGGCAACCTTCATCACTGATCAAGGGCTGTACTGTTATAAAGTCATGCCTTTTGACCTGAACAATGCAGGGGCCACTTTTCAGAGATTGGTGAATAAGGTTTTTAAGCTACTGATAGGACAATCCATAGAAGCATACATGGACGATATGATCTCGAAATTTGTCAGGGCTTCAAACTACCCTCTACACTTGAAATAGGCATTCTCGTTACTCAGAGAATATCATCTGAAGTTAAATCCTGAGAAGTTCGCCTTTGGAGTAAGGTCGAGGAAGTTTATAGGCTTTATGGTCAGTGAAAGAGGCATCGAGGCCAACTCGCAGAAGATACAGGCAATCCTGAACTTGAAGAATCCCAGCACGTTGAAGGATCTGCAAAGTTTGACAGGAAGATTGGCTACTCTGAGCCATTTTATTTTTTGGTTCACTAATAAGTACCACCCCTTCTTTAAAGCTGTGAAAAAAGGCAAGGGAATGATATGGTACGAGGAATGTGAAGAATCCTTCAAACAACTTAAGGATTATTTAACTTCCGTCCCGTAACTGGTCAGCCCTTCGCCACAAAAAATTCTTTATATTTATTTGGTTGTCAGTGAACACACAGTTAGCTCAGTATTGGTGAAGGAAAATTTTCAACAAGTGTAGAGGCCTATATACTACACCAGCAAAACTTGGATAGATGCTGAAACGAGATATTCGGCACCAGAGAAGCTGTCCCTGGCGCTCGTTGTAGCAGCCAAGAAATTACGGCCTTATTTCTAAGCCCATCCAGTAGTAGTGCTGACTAGCCAGCCGCTTCGATAGATTCTCCATCGACCCAACTTGTCCAGGAGGCTGGTTTAATGGGCAGTAAAACTCAGCGAATTTGACATCGACTTTCAACCTCATAGGGCTATCAAAAGATAAGCTCTTGCTAATTTTGTAGCTGAGCAAACTACTACAGAAACACTAGCCATCTCCTAACCTCTCAGTTTATTTGAGCAGATGGAGGTGGATCTCCCTGATCTGACGGAATCCCTGACCTAGCACCTGTGGATTGATGGGTCAGTAAGTCAAAAAGGGGGAGGTGCGGGCATCATATTGATCAAGTCAGAGAAAGAGGAAGTTAGGTATACTCTAAGATTTCTTTTTCTTGTAACTAACAATGAAGCAGAATATGAAACTTTGTTGGCAGGATTAAGAACAGTACAAGAGATTGAGTGTAACATCCCGGTCCGATAAGGACGGAAAATGGCGTCGGGGCCGAGGGTACCTGAGCAAAGAGCGACTTTTGGCAGGCTTCTAGGATAACACGACTGAGCCGAATCCCACATCAGAATG
>JAVXUL010016832.1:0-12087 GCA_035590515.1 Trichilia minutiflora
TTGAGGTCCCTTGGCTGGCTGAACGATTAAGAAAAATATACACCATCAAATTAAAGTTCAGGAAGGCTGAGAAGCTCTTCAAATTCGTCCCCAAACTCGGAAAAACTCAATGGCCGGAGGTATGTTTTAAAGCTTCCGCATTTATATTCTAATTCTATATTATGATAAATTATGGATTAGAATATGTTTAGGACACCCTACATACGCAACACTCGCTGATACACTCAAAAAATCAGCTTTCTTTCTTAAACAAACAGTATTTTTCTCCACAGAAAACTCCCTTCCGGATTCTTCTCGCATACTCTCCAAGATTTTTTTTTTCTTATTAGCTGAATTATGGATTTATATTGGGTTGTGGGTTTAAGATTGTACCAGTTAGTAAGTGTTTGTGCGTTTTTTTCCTTTCTTTTTGTTTAGGCTGTGAATGAGACATGGAAATTAAGTGGAAAACGTGTGCAAGATTACACTTTGTACACGGGTGCTCGTGGGACTGCTTACTTGCTCTTTAAAGCTTACTAAGTTACCAAGAAGGAGAGCGATCTTAAATTGTGCTCTGACATTGTTAAGGCTTGTAATTCGGCTTCTAGAGATTCCGGGTACTTTCTATTTCCTCTATTAGAAACTTACAATTTGTTTTTTGAAAGTTGTAATTTGTGTGTCTAAACTGCTTAAATACACATCAGCTCATTCAGTGAACTAAGATTGTTGTTTGAGATATGGGATTGCTTCAATTGGCTGGAATTTTATAACCTACTTGGGATCTATCTTGTACACTGTGCAAATGAACTTTTTTTAAACGGATTTGTTTGATTGACAGCGGAAATGCTCAAATTTGGCGTAATTTCTGCTTATTGGAAGAGAGAAAATTTCATGAAGTGTCTTTTTTGTTGTGTGAAATCTACTGATGTTTTGGAACTTCAAACCAATTGTGATTTAGACATAACTCACAACGACATCCAGAGAATACTTGTAAAAGAAATGGAAAGAAAGAAATCAATGGTTAGGGTTGTAATGTGGTATGTTGGATTGCTTACACAGATGGAGTTATGCACTTGACTGGATTTCAAGTTCTAGTAACACACTATTAGAAACAATTGATCTGACTTAACCAAAGTTTATTATTGATGCATGGATGTAGGCTTGTGAGATTCATATGTGGGCGTACTGGTGTTTATGCTCTTGGTGCAGTCCTGGCAAAGCATTCTGGTGATGAAAGACTATTTGATTGCTACTTAAGTTCAAAGAGTTACTTGACTGGTACATTTTGAACTGTGACATTGTCCCCCTTAAAAGTTAAATTACAATAGTTTGCTAATTTTTGATATAAAATTTTATTTGAAAGCAGATCAAACTTCGTAGTGATTTGCCAAATGAGTTACTGTATGGGAAAGTGGGGTTCTTATGGGCCTGTTCATTCTTGAACAAGCATATTGGTAAAGGCACAATATCTACTAGCCTAATAGATGACCTGTGCTCTCTTTTGTTCCCTATTTATCTTAAATAAGATATCCAAATCAATCCTCTCTTTGATTGGATTAATGTTTGTATAGAGAGCAGTTGTGGATGAAATTGTTGAGGATGGTAGACGGTTAGCCAACAAGGGAAGATGCCCATTGATGAATGAATGGCATGGAAGAAGTATCGGGGTGCTGCCCATGGACTGGCAGGGATTAGGCATGTTTTGATGGACATGGAATTGAAACCTGATGAGGTGGAGGATTTCAAGGTGACAATTTGCTACATGATAAAGAACTGTTTCTACAGCAGGAATTATCCTTCAAGGAAGGAAGCCAATCTGACCATCTTGTGCATTGGTGCCATGGTGCTCCGGGGTTCTCTCTTACCCTTGTAAAAGCAGCTCAGGTAATTCTCTAACTAATTGGTCAAATATATTGTATAGAGTCTGTAGTTTACAGAAACAAAGAACTAACTAACTGACAAACCATAGGTATAACTTGCTTAACTTTCTTGGTTTTCAGATATTAAGAATTAACTGATATGGAAGCCATAATATGATTGTCTCAACTCTCTTTACTGTGTTTGAATTATCAGGTATTTGGAGATAATGAATGTCTGTGAGCGGCTGTGGATGCTGGGGAGGTGGTATGGAGGAAGGGTCTGCTTAAGCGAGTTGGCATCTGTCATGGCATCAGCGGAAACACCTATGTTTTCTAGCTCTCTTCCGTTTGACTGGTAATATTGAGTATCTGTACAGGGCCAAAGCGTTTACTTGCTTTCTGTATGAAAGAGCTCAAAAATTTATAGCAGAAGGGAAAATGCATGGAGGTGATCGCTCCTATTCACTCTTTGAAGGAGGAATGACTTATCTCTTTCGAGACATGATTGAACCATCTGGAGCTAGGCTTCCTGCCTATGAACTTTAAGCTGCTTTCAGCGTGATAGACGGGGAAAGCATGTTTAAATTCTAAATCTTTTTTCAACCTTCTTTTCTGGTCTACCGTTTGTGTATTAAACCTTTATGCTATGTAATTATTTAAGAGGTTCAACGCTAGTACTTTTCACTGGCAGCATCATGAGGCAGATTTGGCATTCTTCTTACACTGATTTAAGGGTTGTGATTTCCAGATATCAATCCAAAATTGTTCAGGCAATGGTTTTGGATAGTTTTGCAGTACAAGGACACAATGACTTTTCTTCCATTTCAAATTAGACTTTCAAATTAGACTCTCGCAAGAGTAACTTACACTTTGCAACAGGGCAATTGATTTTATTTTCATTTTTAAATTACAAGCCATCTACATCTACAGGAAGCAAACCGTCTACAAAATCCAAACTCTGCAATACCTACCGAAACTTGAATTCCATCATCCTCTCCCGCAGTAAAGATTGGTAGAACAGAACATCCAGGCTTTCAACTAGGCCAAACCAACAAGTTTCTCACTGATCTCCCAGACTTTACGAGCCTTGTCCGCATCACTGGCTTCCTGAGACAACTGATTCTCAAATGAAGCCGAGTCCTTGTTCCAACTCCAGTAAACACCAGACTTGGTCAAGCTTGGGTCGCTCACAACCTAATAGAAGAAACTGGATCAGATCATGCCCTGTAGACTGCAATCACAAATTTATACATGATATAGAACATTAGAAGTGCGAAGTCTAGTTACTTTTACCTGAGCAAGTCTTTTTCCAGCTTCGTCTTCAGAGACATAGCCCTTGGTGATGTACTTCTGGAATGGAGGAAAGAGAAGCCTGAACAATGGGATATGCTCCCTGAACAAGCCTGTTGTGGCAATGCAGCCGGGGTAAAGGGAAGCAAATGTAATTCCAGTTTCTTCATGGAAACGCCTGTGGAATTCTTGCATGGTAAGCATGTTGCATACTTTGCTGTCCTTGTAGGCCTTGGCACCGTCAAATTCTGCACCATCAATCATTGATGAGGTGTTTAGGCCGTTTAAGCCACCAGCAAGCCCTCTCAGATCCCCAAGGTTGGCTTTAGGAGGTACATTCCCAGCCAAGGTATTTGTGTTTCCTAGTTCATAATGGATCATAAAAATACAGTTAGCATATCAATGTGGAAAGTTTGATACCTTTGACATTACACCCATAAGAACCAGTACCTGTAATTGAGCCAACAATGATGAGTCGCTTTGATGGGTAGTCAGATTGTTTCAAGTCATCAAGCAACAACCGTGAGAGGAGGAAGTGACCAAGGTGATTAGTTCCAACACTAAGTTCAAATCCTTCGGCAGTGTATGTGGGCTCCTTAGCAGTTGGCAGGTAAACAGCTGCATTGCAAACCACCACATCAAGAGGCCTGGCTGATCGCTTGAAGTTATCAACAAATTGGCGGACACTGTCAAGGGAAGCAAGATCCAAATGCATGATTGTGTAATTCTCCTTGGCAATTCCAGCTGATTTGGCAGCTCTTTCGGTCTTGAGGAAGTCCCTGCAGGCCATGATTATGTGCCATTTTCCAGTTTCAGCCAAAGCCTTAGCTGTGGCTAGACCCAATCCAGATGATGCGCCAGTGATTATAACATTGCCTTTTCTGAGAGTTTTCTTCCCTTGTGGTGATGCCACATTGACTGCCGGAGAGGATGTAGCCGTCGTTTGGGCTCTTACCGTTCCATTTATCTGGCTGAATTCCCTCTGCATCCCATTAAGTTTACAGAATTCATACATATGTTCCCATTAATGAGAAAAATTACAAATTATAACCTATTCTCAGCATCTAAATACAGTTTTTTACATGTCAGAGCCAAATTACCCTACCTCAAGTAGGCAAATCTTAAAATTCCACAGTGCCAGCATAGTTTTGTGCTTTTGTTGTTCTAACAGCGTTGCAAATAAACAAGAAGTACTAATCGAGCAACCCACGAACTCGACCTAATCTTCTGATAGTAATATGTTTCAAACAATGAATTATGCCAAATCTTAGAATAATGTCAGCTATCTATAGCATCCATAGTGTCGAACAAAATTCCAAGCTTTCTAAACTAGCTTCTTTCAGTAATCTGGCTCATTCGATGGCTCCTTTCTTACAAGTAAATGCAACAATTTATCACAGTAAAGCTTTGAAACACATCCAAATAAGCCCAAGTAATTGATGATGATCTATATATTTATTATTGATACTTGTAAAGAATTGCTTAGTGGTTCAAATTATAATTCTTTGTTTCTTTTGGCACACCTGTTAACCTTCTTTTTTTTGGGGGGGGTTGTTAAGTACGTACCTTGCATCTCAATGCAGAAGAGCTGAAATCAGCTTTGGCGTGGTCCGAGAGTGAAACTCCAAAAAGACTTGAGTCCTTGAAAGATGCACTAGATTTGCCCTGCATTCAACAAAAATTACGTACCAAATGTCAACCCCCACATGCTTCTTTCACTCTAACAGCAAGAACTAATGAGCTCTTAATCAGAATTTAGAACCAAATATGAAACCAACCTCTTTGGGGATAGAGAAAGCAGAAGGAACCAAAATAGCAGCTTGGAGGGCCATTTTTTCGGCAACTAGAGGAAGTTTGTACTGGGTGTTTCGTTTTCCTTCTTTCGGATATTTTTGTCCGGACCAAAGCTCTGAACAAAAAGGGTATTAAGTGATAAGATAATTGTGCATGGTCTCATCACAATTATATATAGGAAATTGTGCATGGTTTTGACAAAAGGGTGTAATTGGATATGAATGGCATAGAAGATAAGATAATTGGCAGCAGAAGTATCTGCCCATCTATTCTTGGCCACCAATGAGAATTCGAGGTTTGGATTTCCTGATATTTTATGCCATTTTTGTAACTTGTTGGTGGGCCTCCGGAAGGACATTTTGGTCTCATCACACAAACGGTCCCCTCCCAATAGTTATGGGCTAAGAGTATGGGCATTTTAATCTTGATGGGGCCAGTGATGGCGAAATCCTTTTGAGGTTATGGAATACACTTTGATCTTACGTTGCACTTTGGATGGCTTAAAATTTTTACGTTATAATTATGGAGTAGGGTTTTTATATTTATACTTTTTTACCGAAAACATGTTTTTATATTTATACTTTTTTACCAAAAACATGTTTGTGTTTTTACTTTGATTTAATAATTATTATATATTCCAATATTTGCTATATTACAACAAATGTACGCGTAAATTGTTTCGACTTCCACCCATTTTACATAATTTTAGTGTCAATAGGTCTCTGCATATGCATCAGGTTTGGCCTTTAAGTGCCGCAACTGGCCTTATTAATCCTACAATTTTTGTTCGTGACAGAATACTTGAACTTGATATATGAATCCCATACCCCGGAGCCTGCTAGTGAACTTCACATTTCACAAGATTGGTTTGAATGAATCATAAAAGAATTTCATTTAAATTCAATAAGCTTTTGCCACGCTCATAACTCCACAATTCCCAGTAGCGGAAATACATTGGTTTCTAAATTCACGGTGTAGTTCTCTTTTTCTTTTCTTTTTTTCGGACAAATCTATATTTTTCTAAATGCTCAATCGAAATGGCTATCAATGTCTGTTTCCACTCCAATGAGCACAAGCATTAAAGAAAGAAGAAATGGACTCACTAATATTACAAATCTCACCCATTACCTCTCTGTACACATGTAACCAAGGGGAAATGGACGACAATTGACTTTGTATTTCATCAACCCATTTCCCCCACACTAGGGCTCCATCCTTTTTTCTTTTCTTTCTCATTTTCCAGGCCATTAAATTTTAACTGGTAATCCAAAGTTTTGATACGTTCTAAGTTCCCCACGAAGGCCAGCTGCTACAATCACCATACCCCAGGCTGACATATTTGAATTCAGCCCATTGGAGATATCCACACTGGTACAAGAGCTCCTATTGCTTGCAGTCGAAACAAGTTTTTCCTCTGGCCATGTCGCTGAGATTCTATCAAAGAAGTAGCTGTTGGTTGCACTACAAATTGTTCCATTTAGTGGACTGTTGGTGCAACCAGATGCAGATAGTGAACCCTCGTTACCACTAATTTCCTCAACAGGTGTGGGTGGATGATTAGCTGGGGAAAACTCATCAAGGTTACTGTCAAACCCATTTTGGTCACCAATGCCGGGCCAAGGAATGGCCGCTGATACATCTTGACAATGGAAATGCTCATATGAATGTGTAACACCTTTGCTTCTGCTAGGTTGAGACTCAGCCTCATATTTCCACACATATACATAAGAATCTTCACTAGCAGAGACCACATATCTTCCATTTGCTGTCAAGTAGGCAGAGATTTGGCTAGTCCCATTACGAAAACCTGTTACAATAGAACAACTCACCTGTGAAAATGTAACAGTATAGAAATGTACATACACTAAGTATTTCCCACGGGGCTTATTAACTTTGCTCCATCAGTGTATCTTTTATGTTTATGATCACACAACACAACCAAAGTTGAAGCCTCCTATACAAAAGTCACGTTTAGTTTGCATAACTCAGAGATCTCATATCTAAATTATCATTATGATGTGAGATCAAGTAAGCTGCTTGCTGATTCACAGCAGTTCCTCATTTGATACCTTTTTTGTAGATAAAATGTGACTATTCACTAAAAAAGAGAAGTTACAAGAGTGAGCCAATGTCCACTTAGGTGACAAAAACACACGGCAAAAAGTACACAAAACTACAAAGAAAAATTCTCGATCATCTTAAAATATAAATTTATGAAGCCTTTTCAATTGAAATTACCAGGAACTTAATGCAGCTACAGGCGAGTGCCGCAAGTCATAATGTGCAGAGGGCAATTCAGATATTTTATCTACCAATATTTTACTTCTTTTTGAGATAGAACCAGACTCCACTCCATGGAAGAGCAATTATGGTATAATAATAGGCGGGCACATAATACTACATTAACAGACAAATTGGACAAAAAAGATCCTTAGTCAACACCTAGGGTCAGAGGTCAAAATCAATTAATCAACAATGCTTGTTAAAATGCTATACTCAAAACAACCATTGATAAATCAACTAATATTTGCACTTCCATTAAACGAAACTTATCTAATGGGGTTAGTATCAAGAATTTAAGGGTGATGTGTCATTTAATTATCACATGCAAAAATAAGAAAGTTAAAAGAGTAAGGATAAATCATATGTTGAATGTCATATTCACCTTTAAACTTATGAACTAAATCATAGCGATCAACAACCCGAATCCTTGAATCTGCAGATGTGATGAGAACTTCTGATGAACTTCCTGGTGCAAACTGGATTATGAATCTAATTAGCAACTACCAAGGATCAAGTGGACTATTAGCAATGGAGGGAGGGAGGGCCCTCCGTCCTGATGAAATCTTATTTGTTTCAGTCGCCAACTAATAAACAACAAATTACCAGCTATGTATGGAAAGAAGAGAGAGGAACTTAGATAGGAAAGGAATCGTCGCTCAATGTATAAAATCAAGAAATATAGATTGCGTAACAACTGCAAGTTACCTGGAAACCAGTGATTTTTTTCTGATGAGATTTTTTCTTCTCATTCTGCAGATTGATTTGACTTTTCTGTTGCAACTTATTCTCTGAATAAGACATACATACAAAAAGAGAATCATTAAGCTCCAGCAGAACGTAACGTCTACACACAAGAACACATTCATAATCATGAAATAATAAGAAAGACCAAGAGTGAGCGTGCAAGTTGTCATGTACCAGATGTCTTGTATAAATGACAGCTTCCCTTATAAGAACCAACCAGAGCGCCCTTCAGAAATCAACAAAAATTCATTGAGCAACAAATTAAATTTTCTTTTCTGAAAGTTATATACATAGACCATCTTTATACTAAAGTAGGCCCAACCTGACCATCTGGTGTATAGCAGGCAGCAGTGACCATCTCATGCAGATCATTCCAGTCAACAACCTGACGTTCAGGAATGCTCCAGATGCGAACCTTGGCATCTAGCGATCCACTGATGAAATATCTATCATCAACAGGATTAAACTGGATGCAAGTTACTGTGCCAGGAAGAATAAAAAAAGGCATAATCAGCATTAGATAAACTAGTTCAATATATTAAGGAACACAAAAGAGGCCTTTTCCAAAAAACAAAAGAGGCCTTTTTCATAATCCAACAGATCCCGGCTCTTCAAATTGAATAAGAAAAATGAAAAAGAAAATCACACTTCTTAAAAGGAACCAGACAGTTGTGAATTAGGTTCATCTAATCAGTGTCTTATTTAATAATTAGTACAACACTAAATTTTTGCTAGGTAGATAAGGGGTAAATTATAAGGCTTCATACTTCAACGACGAAGAAGCAAAAATGAATTCATGATAGTGGTCTTCAATAAAGAAAAGCAATCACAAATACTCACCATAATCACTGTGAGAAAATATTTTCAAACACGTCTTGCTAGACAAGTGCCAGAGCCGCACAGTTTTATCCATTGAAGAAGAGAGTAGATGCTGAAGAAAACACCAAAAATTCGTATATAGTTATTCTTGATGAATATGTAATTCCTCGTGATAGTAAGAGAAAGTTATTTCCTATAGTTCCCTAAGTCAAACATTAAATAACAAAAACTCAAGAGATCATCCACTGGTTTGAAATCATCAGATGACTCAGATTTTGACGACTTCCTAAATGATGTTGCATGAAAACAGCCCAGAAAATAGGACCTGAGAAAGATGAACATATCAGATAATTTGGCAACTGATTTAAATGTTTAATCAGTGAACAGGGTTAAAATCCCAGGAAGTGGGAAAGAATAAGAAAGGCAACAATAATTAGAGGGAGGAAAGAATTGGGATTTACACTCTAAAGATATACCAAAGAAAATTTTATGCTACCAAATTGTGAAAAGTATATTGATAGTTTCTAACTAAAGGCATGGGTCAGGAAACCACATCCTCAATTCTCCAGTGTGCCTGAAACCATGGGAAAAGAATTAAATAATGCTGTCAAGAAAAGGGTGGAGACAGTCTCACAGAGATATTTAATAGAAATCCAGCCAATCATGGCATCATGAACCTGATTTCAAGATGACAACTTTGAGAAAGGTTATAAAAGCGACTTCAGCAAATAGGATCATAGTGCAATTTTTATTCAGATTGTCGATTAGCAAGTGGATATTTAGCATATTTTTCACTCATCAACTCTTTTCTATATGAATTGAGGTACAAAAGTTAAGACCTCGCAACTAGCACGTTACATTATTGCTCCATACCCACTTTTTACATGGGATCCTTATCACTCAATACCTACTCAACACTTGAAGTAGGTTTCATATTAAACATATTGAATCCCTGCAACTTTATGGCTGATTGACTTGTTTCAAGCTTAACTGCATTCAATAAATTATTTGATGCTATCTAACATCTGCGATATGGGCTGATGTTTGCTGGCATTTTTTGCAAAAACGCTTAATTAGAATGTCCACTGAGATGGCCAGCAAGAAGAATCTTTCCTCTACTGTACTCTAAGATTTGAATACAATCTTCCATTATGTTACCAAATTGTGGAGATCAAATGATAAAATATCCACAGATTTTCTTTCTTGTACAGACCAATAGTTTCAGAACACAATTTCAGTTAACCTTTAGTATTCCGCTTAGATCACTTATGGTCAAATATGCTCAATAATAAAAAATTTTACAAGTTTAGATAAAATATGCAGACCAGAAAGGCTAGACAATTTGTGCTAAGAGGTAACAGACAATGAACTTTTCTGTTGAGGAAGGAGTTCAGTGCAATGTCCTTCCGAAACCACATTGATCAACAGTCCACAGAGTTTGTATTGTGAAATTTACAGAACCTTCTTTCTTTTCTTTATCTGGTCAACTATCAACCACTGTTGCCCATCAGTTAATCCTCCCCAAACTAAATAAACTGTTTCACTGAATAACAAGTAAACTACAATGATCAAACATAAGTTCGAACAAGATTCAAATAAAATTTTATTGTAAAGAATCATCATAGAAACTTATTTAGAGCATTCATACACCAAATATGCAACATCTTCTCGAGTGTTAATAAACTCTATGGTCTATCTCGTTAAACTCTTCTCCATCTTGATAAACATCAAAACTAGGCCAAAACAGAAACTCAAGTATGCACCTTAAGCTACTATGCTTAAGGGTAACTTAAATCACATGACATAGGCAAAATTGGATTGATTGCTTGAACTACATGACAAAAGTACCATAAATATTTGAAAAATACTAAATTTTATACAAACCTGAGACTTGGACCATGACAGGTCAAGCACACCATGAAGATGTCCTTGGAATGAACAAAAGGGGTTTTCTGAAAGTGCAAACACTGTCTCTGGCACCACAATGTGGTCCAAGCTCAATGATTTCCGGCTTATAGACCTCCCTCTTCTCTTCTTCTCAAGATGGTTATCCACATGTTTTGGTGACAATGAAGATGGTTCTGGTGATCCATTTGCCAGTAGCAACAGATTCAACAATTCCGCCTTCCTCTCTGACTCCACAACCTGCCAAACATGAATAACACAATCCCCACCAGCACTTGCAAGATACCTTCCATCCAAGCTAAACTTAATAGTCCATATAGAACCACTATGTGCCTGTATCTCCTGGCTCTTGTACAGAGCTGTAAGCTCTTTCGATGACTTCCCATATTGTCGTACCCTCACTCTCTCTGATCCATGAAATGAAACATCCTGGCTGTCATCTGTGGCAGAACTTGACCTCCGCCCACCCTTCTCTGATGAGGTATCCCTCTCATCACTGCTTCGCCTCTCTTTATGCCCTGTCACGGTACTAGCAACAGTTCTTATGCTCTTCAACCAACTCCCTTTCTTCTTCAACTTTGTTCCACCACCACAACTCCCGTTCGTGTTCAAATCGAAATAATCCTTATTACCCTCCTCCACATTCTGCCTTCTCATCAACTCTTGAACAATTGGCGAATGCCCCACGCACATTTCAAACTCTTCCATAGTCAACTGCCTCCCAGTTCCCAATTCCTTGACCTTGTTACACGTACCATCCTCCCTAACCTCATTTACCACAAACTCTTTACCATTATCAAGGTTCTTAATTAAACACACCTGTTCAGCAACCTCAACGATCCCATTACAATCACACTCCTCAACAACCTCTCCACAATTACTGCTATAATTACCATTGGCATTAACACTCATGGAGTCGCTCTGACTATCCTCAGCCCTTTTAGAACTCTTGCCAGTGGGTGGCTTATTCGGCAAAAGAGCACTAGCAACAGGAGATGATCCGTTAATGCTATTACCACTCTTCGACTTACCACCACCAACTCTTCGAATAACAACGTTACTTTGATTTTGATGGAAACTATCATCATCATTATCATTACTGTTGCCATTATTTACATGCGATGAATCTAAAGAAGAACAATGAATAGAAAGAATTGCAGGCGAACAAACAGACAATTGATGGTGATGACGACCACGATTATTACCATCATCATGATCACAGCCGTTACTATTCTTTGCACCATCCGATTTTGATCGAACCATACTCGCACCACCACCACCACTAGCAGAAGAAGTAGAACAACCTTGATCTTGCTTAGTGAGCCGTTCCGACGACACAGATCTTCCCAAATCTCCATTACCCATTTCCCTCCTCTCCATTTCGGATCCAGGCTTTGCCCGTGCCAAAACCCTG
>JAVXUL010016863.1:0-12085 GCA_035590515.1 Trichilia minutiflora
GTCATGAGCTGTCTTCAACCTATCTCGGATAATCTTCACTTTTTTAATAGTGGCTTCAATTAACTCAATGTTATCTACCTTCCTTTCACCCACTTCATCCCAGTATAAAGGAGTTCTACACTTTCTTCCATAAAAGCTTCATAGGGTGCCAAACCTATGTGGGATTGATAACTGTTGTTGTAGGTGAACTCAGCCAATGGCAGATAGCAATCCCAGCTTCCTTGAAACTCTAGTATACAACCTCTTAATATAACTTCTAATATTTGAATGGTTCTCTCTAACTGTCCATCCGTCTGAGGGTGGAAAGTCGAACTGAAATTCAATTTTATACCCATAACTCTCTAGAAACTAAGCCAGAATCGAGATGTAAAACGAGGATCTCGATCTGACACAATCATTATAGGAATACCATGCAACCTTACAATCTCTGCCACATATAATCTCGCTAGCTTCTCAACTGGATACTTAGTTCTGATGGGTAAAAATTATGCAAACTTAGTCAACCAGTCCACAATCACCCATATAGCATCATATCCAGTTTGAGTATGTGGTAGTCCTACCATAAAGTTCATGGTGATATGCTCCCATTTTCACTCTGGTATGGGCAATGGTTGAAGTGTTCCTGTTGGCTTCTGATGTTTAGCTTTAACTTGCTGACAAGTCATACACCTGGCAACCAATTTTACAATGTCTCTTTTCATTCCAGACCACCAATAACTTTCTTTGATGGTTCTGTACATTTTTGTACTACCAGGATGCATTGCAAAAGATGAACAGGGAGCTTCTTTCAGGATGGCTTTTCTCATTTCCTCATCTGAAGGTACACATACCCTACCTCTCAATGTTAAAACTCCATCTTGGGAGATATAGAAATCTCCAACTTACCATTTATGATTCTCTGGCAAACTTTTATCAATTCTGAATCTTACATCTGCCTTTCTTTTATCTGATCTGACAAAGTCGATCTCATAATAAAATTGGTTAATATCGAATCATCTTGACTGCACTCCAATGTCACTCATAGACTTTTCAATTCCAGTAACAATGGAAGGTATGCTAATCAAACATATGTCGCTGTTAGTGAAGATTTTCTGCTTAAGGCATTTGCCACCACATTGGTTTTCCCTGGATGATAATCAATCACTAAATCATAATCCTTGATCAGCTCAAGCCACCTTCTCTGTCTCAAATTTAATTCTTTCTGAGTGAGCAAATACTTTAGACTCTGATGATTAGTAAAGATCTGACACCTCTCTCCATATAAATAATATCTCCAAATCTTTAGGGCAAAGACTATTGCAACTAAATCCAAATCATGGGTCGAGTAATTCTTCTCATGCTTCTTGAGCTGCCTAGAAGCATATGCTATTACCTTCCCATTCTGCATCAAAACACAACCTAGTCTTTGCCTGGAGGCATCACTAAATACCACATATCCCTCTCCAGGAATAGGTAGTGTCGACATTGGAGTTGAGGAGAGACGACTCTTCAACTCCTGAAAACTCTCGAACTTAACATCTTTTCTTGTTAAGCGTGTCAACAGGGTAGCTATTAATGCAAATCTTTCAACAAACTTTCTGTAATAACCTGCTAAACCCAGGAAGTTTCTAATCTCAATCACAGTCTTCGATCTCTCCCACTGCACAATAGCTTTAACTTTATAAGGATTCACAAAGATTCCTTCTTTTGAGACCATATGCCCCAAGAATACCACTTTCTGAAGTCAAAACTCACATTTCAAAAACTTAGCGTACAACCTTCTTTCTCTCAGCGTCTGTAACACAACTCATAAATGCTGAGCATGCTCCTTCTTGGTCTTTGAACAAACCAAAATATCATCAATGAAAACGATTACAAAGTTGTCAAGGTAAGGATGGAATACTCGATTCATTAGATCCATGAATATAGCTGGGACATTAGTTAACTCAAACGGCATCACCAAGAATTCATAATGACCATAACGTGTTCAGAAGGCTGTTTTTGCTACATCACTTTTCTTGATCCTCAACTGATAGTATCCTAATCTTAAGTCAATCTTCGAAAATACACTTGCCCCTTACAATTGATTAAACAGATCATCAATCCTAGGTAATGGGTATTTATTCTGGATGGTAAATCAATTCAACTATCGATAGTTAATACATAATCACAGAGTCCCATCCTTCTTCTTCACAAACAATACCGGTGAATCCCACGGTGACATGCTCGGTCTAACAAAACCCTTATCAACCAGCTTTTGAAGTTATATCTTCAATTCCTTAAGCTCATCTGGTGCCATTCGGTATAGTGGCATCGATATTGGTATAGTACCAAGAATCAAGTCAATACTAAAGTTAAACTCCCGTTTTGGTGGCATTCCTGGTAACTCCTCTGAAAATACGTCCGAAAACTCTCTCACCATGGGAACCTAGTTAATTTAATATCCGGATGCTGTACTATCAACAATATGCGCCAAAGCACCCTTTCCTTATTAATTTCTAGGCCTCCAAAGTACAAATCAAACTACTAGTCAGAACATTCCGCTCACCTGTGAAAATTATTTCCGCTTCCCCGAGTCCTTTGAATACCACTCGCTTAGAAAAGCAATCAACACTTGCTCGGTGCCTAAATAACCAATCCATTCCCAATATCACATCAATATCCTCCATCCTCAAAGGGATCAACTCTGCTACTAGCTCAACTTCATTCACCATCATCGAACTTTAAACATAGTATTTCTCAATAATTTCTGACCTAGAGGGGTATGAACTATCATCTCTTGGTCTAAAGGTGACAATGCTATACTAGCATGGGATGCTAAAGCAGTATTAACAAAAGACCGATTAGAACCCGGATCTATCAATGCATATGCAGGTTGATTGAAAATTGTAACCATATCGGTCACCACATCTGGGTTAGCCTACGCCTGCTCCTGGTTCAAAGTAAATACCTGGTCTGAACTCTATCTCGAGTTCTCTGAGCACCACGGGATGCTACTGAAGAACTGTTCACACCTGATCTTCTACCAGCAGAAACTGCAGCCTGCTCTGCTGGCGGCTGCTGATAGTAGGAAGGATACTGGCTGGTCAGACCAACCCTTTTTGTTCTCTTTAACTTAGGGCAATACATCTTGATATGCCCTACTTCTCCACAATGATAGCACATTTATGATTGGTAACACGGGCCTACATGGTATCGTCTACAATTGAGACACCTTTCTATATTCTGACTATGCCTTAATCCTTGAGTCTGTCCTTGAGCTGATGATCTGAATCTGGAGTGTCCTTGGCTCTGAAGAGAATGGAAAGAGATACTGGCAGGGCTTGTAGCAGAGGCACGACTAGATGAACCACTACTACGACTCTTCTTGGATAGAGAGCCTACTTGTATACTCAAATCTCTTCGTTTCTAAAACTGACTCCTTGATCTTCTTTCTCTTACCAACTTTTTAGCTTAAAAGGCCATCTAAATCATTTCCTTATATCCTTGATTCCCTAACAGTGACATCTTCTCTCGGATCTCGAAGTTCAACCCTTCCTCAATCTTGGCACACAAACTCTCTTCATTAGCGAATTCAAGAACAAAATCGACCAACTCTCTCAGTTGGGCCTCATATTTTATCACTGTTTTTTCCATCTGTTTTAGTCGGAGGAATTCCTGCTTCTTCTGATTACAGTGAAAGGGGTTGTAGTACTGATCTCTAAACTCCTACATAAAATTATCCCAAGTCAACTGTACAGAGGCTCTAGCTTGCGTATTTACCCACCATGTAGCTGCACTACCTTCTAACAACCTGACAGTCACCTTTACTTGTGTCTTTCCTCTAGCTCCATATCATTCAAATCACCCTCTAGCTTCCTAAACCATCGGTTGGCTTCTGTCGCATCTGTAGTACCTCTAAAAGGCACACTTCCCAACTGTAGAACCTTTTTAATCAGCTTAGACAGTTTTGGAGCTGATCCAGATGCTTCTGCAGCTTGAGCATTCCAATATGCCATAAAGGTAGCCCATTGCTCAGGAGTCATAGCTAGAGGCATTCTCATGCCCGGTTGTTGATATTGTGGAGGAGGAGGCTCATGCTGCTCCTCAGGTTCTGGCTGAGGCATATATAAAATAGTCTCTTCTTCATCATTGGACATGATTTCCCTCCTCGGTCTACCACGACCTCGCCTAAGTCTCGAAGACATAATTGCTACAAAAGAGCACAGAGTTTAATTACATCATTTAATATGGTGGTGATACTTCTTATGATTCGACACACTTAGTCCACTAGAAAACTTGTCAAAAACCATAAAATTATGCAGAAGGTTTCAAAGTTAGTTTGAAAATCAAATTTGGATGTTTTCAAAACTGTTTAAAATCAAAAGCTCTGATACCACTAAAATTATCATGCCCTAACCCGTAAGTCCCACACATAACAACCGTCACAGACTCCCCAGGGGTATTTAGTCACCAGAACACGCCTTGTGAGCTTGTAAGGCCTTTAACCAAAAACCTATTTCAAATATTTCATAAACCACTTCCAATAATATTCACCACCAAATACCCAAACTTCAAATCATATTTCCAAGTAATTTCAAACACTTCAACTAAAGTATCTATCCAAATAATACTCAATTAAATAAAAGTCTATGGGAATTAATCCATCCCAAAAATACAAATCTAATATTATTACAAATCTGTTGCCATTCAGAAAGGCTCATAACAAAAGAAAATATAAATGTAGACACCAATGGACTAAGAATGGTATAGAGTGAGTCGACATAGCTTATACCTGAAACTCCTAGCTGATGAACAATTAACCACTAATCCGCTACCTAAGCAAACCTGAAACTGATAGGTGAGAGGATGAGTATACGGAAGTATACTCTGTGAATGAACAATAAAATAAACATAATAATATAAACTGGATTCATAAAATAATTAAGCAAAAGAATAAATAACTTTTTAGTTTGAAACCTTATAGTCAGTACTGAAAATCATTGGACTAGCTGTATTCTCGGCTATCTCCCTTGCCAAAGGAATTTCGAGACCATCACTGACATTGTCTCGAGTAGTCACTTGGTGACGTCAGTGACTATCCTCAATGAGACTAATAGGTGGTCAATTGATATCTCCCATACTATAGCATATCATTCTATCACCACCCCCACCTGTGGAGTCTCCTGCACTAACCTAGGTGACCTCTCTATCTGGTCGATCCTAGGCTACCATCCTTAGCACTCACCTAGGTGTTCCCTCTCAGGCGAACACTCATAGGCTACCAATACCCTGTAGCTACAGTAAACAAAATCCCAGCTCTCAAAACCGTTATCACCCATATATAAAATATAAAAATTCGGCCCACTGGCCTAACATCATACCAAGATCATAAAACGTGACCCTCTGGCCGTAACATCACATAACACAATATAAGCCAGGCCCAATGGCCAAATCATCAAATAAAAATATACATCTATTTATCAAACCATATTAAATTCATTATAAAACCACATACTGGAGAGTAATAAGCAAAAATCATCTATATCTCACTTCCATATCTGTAAAATCATAAAAGTAAATTTGAAATAAAATAACGAAAGTAGAAAACAACCCACTCACAGCTTAGGGAGGCTATACACTCCCTAATTCCCCTCGTTCCTCGGTTTAGCATGCAGATTCCTTACCCATATATTGTTGCTTAATCACATATACCCAAAACTATATCAATATATATTCTAATAAACGCAGATGACTCAAATGCATGCAATGTATGTGAAATCGGGTATCCTAAAGTCGAATCAAAATACGAATCTAGTTAAAAACCCCGTTATCCCTCTAATTACCTATACATTATCAATACGGATTCAAATTATAACCTAACTAGCATAATTCAACTTGATTTTATAAATTTTAGACTTACGGACCCCACCTACCCATTGAAATAATAACTTTAATTACTGTTCACATTCACCCATTTTCTTTGAATTCGTATTTCTAACTTCCTATGACTTTCCCAACTCCATTACAACTCAACTAACACTTAAAAACTAGAATGTAAGTGATAAATCTAAGAACATTCATACAAATGCACAATAAAACTCATTTTGTAAAAATTGGCTAAAACAAAATATACAAATGTGTTAGAAATGAAGCTACAAACCTCATGGTATGGTCACTTTTCTTTGATTTTGCTCGAAAGTCAAAAAAACCCAATTTCTCTCTTTAAAACCCTAGGTGCTCTTTCATAATTCTATGTTTTTATCGTCAAATTGATGCTCCAATGAACTTAGACGCGTAGAATGTAGTCTACAGGCAAAGATAAATCAAAGATTCGATAAAATGTGGTCAAATGTAGAGAGAGGGAGGGAGAGAACGAGCGTGAGGGAGAGGGAGAGGAGAAATAAGAAGAAAAACCATAAAATCTGACCTTTGACCCCTTATTTATAGAAAAAGAGTAAAATTATCATTTTGGCCTTCAGTTTTCTTAAGGAAAAGCTTCTAGAATGAGAGCAAAATCTTCTTTTTGTGTTGATTCAATCGAACAAATTAAAGTTCGTTTGAACGAATCACCCCCTTCGATCGAACAAATCTGTAATCGTTCGAACGAATCCTTGATGTTTACAGAAGTCAGAAAGCTTTCAATTTGTCAGTCGAACAAATGACCCATTCGATCGAACGAAGCCTCATTTGATCGAACGAATTCCCCTATTCGTTCAAATGAATATGCGCCATAAATTTTTTAGAGAGTTTCCAAATTTTTGATCGAACAAATAATCTTATTCGATCGACTAAACCCACTAAAAATTGAAAATCTCACTTGAATCCTCCCTAAATTTAAAAAATATCATTGGGGTCTCACTCAAAATAAAATTTACTTTTAATTATATTAAGGTCCCTACGTTCACGACCTCAAAACTCTATCTTAGCAAAACTCAAATTCCCAAAATAATTATGAAATCGTGTTGATATGATAATAGTGTACGGAATGGGGCTAAAGGTATGTACAGTAAAAAGGTAGAATTATAATTTTGTCCTTGTGTTAAAGATATAGGGCTCACAGTTGAGGTGTGTAGGTTACTGTCCTGTGCCTCAAAATGTCATGCTTCTTGCAGAAGTTGTTGAATCTGATGTTACAGAACCCTGAACCATTATCAGTCCTCAACACCTTGATTCTTCTATTCTTCTGGTTTTCCACTTGAGTCTTCCACTCAACAAACTTGCTGAATATGTAATCTTTACTCTTTAAGGTATAAATCCATGCCTTATGTGAGTAGTCATCAATCAAGGTAATGAAGAACCTTGCTCCTCCCAAAGATGCTGTCTGTGCTGGCCCCCAAACATCTGAGTGGATGTAATCTAAGACCCCACTGGACACATGCTTGCCTTGATCAAAACTTGACCTATAAAACTTGTCATACACACAGCACTTACAAAACCTTAGTTTACAATCTCCCATAGCACCTATAAGGCTTTGTTTCTTGAGTTTTAGCAGTCTTTTTTCACATATGTGGCCTAACTGTCTAGCAACATTCACATCACTTGTAATCACTTTTCCTTGTAGTAAGTATAATCCATTCTTCCTATGTGCTTTCATCACAACTAAGGCCCCTTTACTCACCTTCCACCATCCATTTTCTACCTTAAGCACACAACCTACAGACTCAAGTATGCTAAGTGAAACTAGATTCCTCTTGAGACTCGGAACATATCTGACTTGCTACAAATCAACCAAAGCTTTACTAGACATCTTAAGTCTAACAGTCCCTATTTCCTTGACCTCACATGTCATATTATTTCCCAAGATTACTTTCCCCAAATTTCAAATATCTAACTTGTAAAAAGAAAACTTACTTGGGCACATGTGATATGTGCATCCTAAATCAAGAATCCAGTCTTTAGTTGACAGCATCTATTTCGATTCTGGTGATGCCATCAAGAGAAAAGTTTCTTGAAAGTTGGCTTCTGAAATCATGGGTGCTTCAAGTCTCTTCCCAGGTGCTGTTTGATTTTTTTGCTGCTTCTTTTCTGGGCAATCTTTCTTGAAGTGGCCCTCCTTGTTGCACTGGAAACACCTCAGATTCTTGTCTCTCGATTTTGACCTGGAGTATTTCTTAGGCTTTTCTCCTCTCTTCTCAGGTCTCCCCCTTGCTGTCAAGCTCTCACCTGAGTTACTTTCTTTATGCTGACTTCTCTTGTTTAGCTCTTTAGAGTTAAGCGCATTTCTCATATCATTCATAGATATAAAACTTCTTCCATAGAGCAAGGTGTCAATAAAATGCTTATATGATTATGGTAATGATGTTAACACAATTAGAGCTTGGCCTTCATCCTCCACCTTGACATCCACTGTCTTAAGGTCTATCATCAATTTATTGAATCTGTCAAGGTGGTCCTCTATCGATCCACCTTTTTCCAGGTACAAAGTATACATTTGCTTCTTCAAATAGTCTTTTGGCTATGGATTTTTGCTGAAACCTCTCTTCAATCTTCTGCCAAATACCCTTAGTAGTTGTTTCTTTAGACACTTTCCTGAGCACCTTATCTGAGAGAAATAGTATGAGATCACTCCTGGCCTTCCTGTAAGTCTCTTTCAATTCTGCATCAGTGAAGTCCTTTCCTTCTACTTGTGCTGCTTGATCCAAGCCTTCATGCTATAAGAAGGCTCTCATTTTAAGTTTCCAGAGGAAGAAATCATTCTTCCCAATAAACTTCTCAATGGTAAACTTGGTCTGCACCATTTTAGCTTCTCAAGATTCTGACCTCCTTCAAGAAATCTTTCCTGCACCTCTTTCTATCCAGTTGACCTCTTGAACTCTGATACCACTTGTCCTAGATCATTTTAAAACAAGCTTTCAAACAAGCTTTTTTCCAGCTCCAGAAATGCAAAAGAAGGAAAACCAAGTAATAGCAAAGCTGTTTGCACGATTAAGAAAGAAATGAAAAAAGAACAGAATTGAAAACTCAAAAGCTAGCACAATATTCAATTAACATAAGCCACACACATATGAAAAATGTATATGAGAGAAAAACAATATCAGAAGAATACTTGCCACTTTATTTCTGTGTGTAGAAAACAAATGAATACAATCTTATTATATACAGTTGACAGTTAGTTACCAAGAACCAAAAAACCAAATCTTGAATCTTGACTCTTTAATCTAGCACGTGCAACTCTAACTAACTACTTTGCACATTTTAGCTCCTTTCTTCATTTATTTCCTTGCCTCCTGGTATATGTATATAAACCTTTGATATAATGTGATCACAGCACAACAAACTAACAGTGATGTGGTAAATTCTATTATATGTATCTTTTCAAAATCTTATACCTTTTTGGTTATACACAAGATCAATACTATAGATAAGGAAGATATAGCAAAAGATCGATCATAAGAGAATGATTCTCTCACTTTTTGATCATTAGAAGCAAAATTCTTCAAGTAGAATAAATTTTTATTTTGATTATTGCAGCAAATGATTTGTAGTGATAACAAAGAGTTGAACACATAGCATAACGATAAGTAAGATGTATCCAGCAGTGAGAATTTGGTAACATCTAATTAGTTCTTCAATAACAATTAACTTCCCCATATGCAATATTCCTGCTTTCACCTTAGATGTATATGTTTTACTCTTTGTTTACAGAATGACCAAAGTTCTAAGAAAGATTCAGGCCAAACTTCTACGTAGCATTTGGAATAAAATCATTTTTCATGGAAAATTGGAGTAGACATTATGCAATTAGCTATTGTTATTTCCATTAAAATTATATATAAGATGGTGAGAGGGTCTTCTGTTTTTATTTTTATTGTTCCGTTTTGTCTTAGTTTGCTTATCTTTAATGCTAACATTTTTTTTAATTGATCATTTTAGGTTTTGTATTGGTGTACACAGTCACTTATATCCCATATGATAGATATTAACAAATTAAAAGATTATGAAATTATATTAGGGAATTGAAGAAATTGCATCTTTCTAATTTAAAAATTCTTACAAGTTTAAGTTCTGCCATTTACACCCTTAAGTAGCCATCCTTGGAATTACTGCAAAATAAGGAGTTTCTTTAGTGGAGAATCAAGCAATACAGTTAGATCGATGAAGGGTACTGGAAGGGTGATGTTAAAAAGATCATGACAGAATTGTATCAAGAATTGGTCTATATTAGTTTACAAAGTTGTGCAATAGAGAAATTAACCGTTGTCAGACCATCTTCAAAAGTTACAATATAAGAATGAATGAAATTTTTGTTTTCACTCTTGTAGTGCGAAATATATGTATGGATGGTGAATGAGCTGAGCGACAATGAGGAATATGTAACATGCAATGGTAATATGGTAAAGCCCATTTAGTAAAATTTTGACTCTTATGCTGATAAATTATATTGAAATTTTTTACTAAATCTTATTAGTAAATATGTTGACCATTCTAGCCTCATTCTGTTAATGTTTCCAAAATCTTACACCTTTTTGGTTACATAGAGGATAGATAAAATAGATAAGTTAGATGTAGATAATTGACGAGTTCTCCCTTCCTTGAGGATTAGCAATGCTCGCTATAGAAACTAATTATAATTTGAGCAATTTAAATGAAAAGTGCTTCAAGTTGTATTAACTTCCCCCGATGAGGTATGGGTTCCAGCTTTCACCTTCAATGATATGAAGTTAGAGTTGCCCTTTCTTTCAATTATCCAAAAGTAGATTAGAAATTAGAAAATTTGACAATAAATTCAACCATTTCTTTATGTTATCATAATCTTATAAATGTTAACGTAGAGAAAGATCAAATTATATATCAGAACTGAATGATTTCTCTATTTTCTTTAAAAAAAAAAATTGATCTCTTAAATGTTAGTGTAATGCATGGTATCTTGAAATAAAATGATAGTTTTTAAATAATATTACATTAATATATTTTTTTATTCCAGTGAATAGTCTATTGAAATCGGCCTATCTAAATTATTTTTAGAAAATTAAAGATGAAAAAACATAGCTTCTTATCTCTGAAAGATATATTGTTGCATCCTAAAATTTAGAGGCTAAAGCAAGAACCCAAATTTCTTAATCTATTACATATAATCTTATTGTATTCTATATTAGAGATATACCCTAGACCAATCGTGTCATATGGTTCTAGATCATTATTTCTTAACTATATACCTTTTGTAATTAATTGTAAATTATTTAGGATTAATTATATAGCATTATTCTATCTTGCATTATGTTTAGTTGCTAATTTATTTATTTCTTTTATATGATGCAAGATATGTCCCAGATTGTATTATGTGTCGAGATTCTATCTATAAGGAGTTATAGATATGAGTACAGAGTCTTCGATTTAAATACATTCTAAAACTTATTCTTGGTTGAGGTAATGTCACGAAGGACAGTGACATTGTATGACCGACATGTTTTGTTGCTGTCACGGATTAGTATTGGATACTAATAGTTGTGTGACGAGTCTCATATCACAAGAGCATAAACATGGGTGCCAAGTTGATGAATGTGATACTAAATATGATCGACCGCGATAGAATTACATGGGTGATTATCCACAGTCAATGATTCATCGCACAGTTGTACTAGTGTACTATTAGTCCTTTGACCTGAGATATCACGGCTGTAATCTACAGTGAGACACATCGTTCACCTGTGTATATTGCACTGGGCTAGCTATGCCTAGTGAAAGAAGTTTGCTGGCAATGTGTTCTTATTGTAGAGAGCAGGTGATGGTTAAGATGGAATCTGCTGGCTCAGATATTGGAGCTTGAGATCCTAGGCAGGACTGTCATTCACGGGAACTGAATCTCTGGCCATAGTATATGTGTTCCGAAAAGGAGTTTTTGGATGCATGGATCCCGTTTATAATTGAGGTTCTGATCCTGTGATCGAGTTAGGGGTTTGATAATTTTATGGCCCGTACTCGATCGGGAGTCGACAGCAGAGGGACCGTACTACATGTAAGTACGACTATATGGGTTTACTTAAATCATTATTCTCTTTGTTCTAGGGATCATGATATCTTGCTAAGGTCACTCATGATCATTGGGAACTTCGGATATAAAGGGTTATACCGAAGTGATACGAATGTGTTCGTATATGCTCATGTCTAGTTCACGGTGAACCCA
>JAVXUL010016874.1:0-12083 GCA_035590515.1 Trichilia minutiflora
GTCACCTAGTTAAGTAGAGGCTGCATAGGTGGACTGTTATGGGTTTGTAGTGGCATTGTGATGATGATGGGATTTGTACACCTATGAGTCTCGTCGAGTTAGTCACGGATGTCACCCTGTGGCTGCTCGAGGCAAACGTCAGTGTTGGGCACTTTTTTTTTCTGAAAAACCCTGCATATTTTAAGTTCTTACATTTTAAATCTATTTTCATAAAATAGCATGCTTTCTGCATACAAAACCACTAATGGTTTCGGGATGCCCAGGGCCAGGGTAATCGTTGAGAAAAATAGCCAGCCCACAGATTTTCTAAATGTGTTTTGGAAATTCGGTTGAAGGATTATTTTCAATTACATGGTTTGAAATATATTTGTTTGTACTTATTCATGCTATTTACTTATGTTTATTATTGTTCACTCACGGAGTATACTTCCGTATACTCATCCCCCTCACCTTCCAGTTTTAGGGCAAGCGATAGGTTGAGCTTTGGTGGTGGTGGTGATCGCTCCAGGATTTGAGGGCTCAGGTATAACCATGTCGACTCACCCTGTAGAGTCCTTAGTGCACTGGTAGTCATTTTTACTTTTCTTTTAAGTATGAGAATTTTATGAATGAAAAACATATTTGTAATAAATATTTAATTTACTTGTAGGATAGATTGATCCCAACAGGCTTTATTTGGATGAGTGTTTTATCAATTTATGTGCACATATATATTTGAAGTGAATGTGGCCTTGCTTTACTCATTTGGAGTTTGGCTGTAAGGCTGGACTATTTTAGAAGTGTTGTATGAAATGTTTTGGAAAAACAGGTTTTTATGATTGCCTTACAGGCCTACAGGTTGTGTTCTGTATGATTGAGTACACCCTGGAGGTCTGTGGCGGTTGTCATATGTGAGACCTACGGGTTGGGGTGTGACAGGTGATGCCATGTATAATTATGAGCTAAAGGCATTACACTTTAACATGCTATTTTTATTTTATGGAATAGCCATAAAGGACCCATTAGCTTTTATTAGAGAGTTTTATAATACCATCCAGACATTTCCACTGAACAAAATAGAGAAAGATGATTACGCTTGAGATATTTTTCTAACACATTGAAGGACCAAGCTAAGTCATGGTTGATAAATATCTATGAAGGATCAATAGATAGTTAGAAAGAAATCTATAATAAATTTTTGACAAAGTCTAACTTGTCCCAAAAGATAGCGAAACTTTGAAATAAAATTTATTCTTTTCAACAAATATAGAGAGAGCCATTCCATGAGACCTAAAATCACTTCAAGATACTATTGATATAATGTTCATACAACCAATTCACACAATCCTTACAGGTACAGTTCTTTTATGATAGTGGGTACATGTCAAACTTTGATTGATACAACTGTAAGTGGATACATGGGTGATAAAACACTAGAGGAAGTTTAAGACATTTATGAGATGTTGGCTATAAATTTCTAGTAAAAAGTAGTCTGAGGAAGGTGAGTTGATGTTCATGAAGTGTCCTCACAAACTAATATGGCTATGTAACTTACTGATTTTACCAAGCAAGTTAAGATGATTTTAAATCAATAATAACAAATGAGAGATCAGGGTATCGGTTGAAAGATGGTTGGTTACAATTCTAATCAATACACAAAGGAGGAAGTCCTAACATACCATGATGTGGATGTTAATTTTATGGGAACCTTTAAAGAACAATAATCATTCTTTAACACATACAATTCAAACTAGAGAAATTATCCTAACTTCTTATGAAAAGACAAGAATGTACCAAAATCATAAAAACCACCAGCGTTTTAATAACAACCATCATATTATAAGATTTTAGCATGCTTTTTATCCTAAAACATCAAATGTAAGTTTGCATACTAAAGATCTAGGCATTAAGCAAAAATGAATAAAATAAAAGCTTAATGAAAGCATTTCATTTGACCATGCTTTCTTAAGTTTTGCTTAAACTCTTTAAAACTTTAAGAAGCCAAATTAGACTTTCCTCTAAAGAGTGATGCCCTTGACACTTCAACTCCCTCTCTGACTTTACAAAAAACTCAATCAAAACATTTTTGATGAAGTTAGTTTTTCTAACAAAACCTAAGATTTTCAACACTTGAAAAATCAATTTCAACTCTTGAAATTGATTATACTCACACATATATCACTTCTTAAGGATCAAAAGTTCTGTATTTATTAAGCAAAATGTTCAAAAAAAATTTCATCTCATGGCATGAAAAATTCGAATAAAAGGGGGGAAAAAGCACCTATTTTTTATTTTTCTTTCATTTTTCATCATAAAAAATCATCTAAAATTATTTATAAATCCCCCTTTTATATTTTTATTTAATTAATATTTAATTAAATAAAATATAAGAAAAAATATGATGACAAATGTGTGGTCAAGATGGAGTCACATCTCATGAAAATCTACCCTTAATTTATTACTTAAGTGTAAAGACAAGATTATGCCATTTGTCAAAATTTCATTTGTTAGGATGAAATCTTAACATATTTCACTTATACCATAATTAAGTTTAGATTAACCAATCAAATTGCCTTAGCTTAATATATTAAAGTGAAGTATAATCTATTAAGATAATTTTAGAGTCAATTTATGACAAGATTCTATATATTCACTATAAAGTAGATAGTAAATGATATGATCAAATTAAACTCTTTAATTCCTTCCATATTTTGAATTAAACTCTTTAATCTTTTTATTTAATTAATCTTCACAAGATTAATTAAATATATCTATAGACTAATATTGACATCTAGCCATGTAATATAGTCCTCGAATTATAATAAAATATAAAACTTCAAAAGTGAACCTTTTTGTCATCAGTTACTATATAATTTAATCCTTCTATCATATATTGCTCCTATCGGATCAGAGGTATGCTATAATCGTCGAACTCTTTTAGATCCGATGATATGTATAATAAATAACAGATTACAACTCTATTATGTATCATTATTGAGAACACATTTCTCAATCATGCAATATATTGCCCTGTTTGAGGACTTCATGAGTCAAATTTTATTTATTAACATATAGTATTCTACCTCAAATACTAAGGCTGACAGATCTTTTTTTGAACATTCATATACCTTAATCAATGACTCATCACACCCAATGACTATCTATCATGAACTTTAATACAGACTTGCCCTAAGTAGTATTAAAGTATAGCAATTCACCCATAAGGTAACCATGATATTCTAAAGTCTAAAGATCATTTACACAACTAATACGACGAATATCCAATTGACGATTAAGTGTAATTAGTATTTGAACAATTTATGTGTGTCTATTCAGTGAACTCATACTCAACCAATGAGCACCTATATACTTCTTTTAGTTTCTCCATATAAGTAACTTATAAGATCAATTACTCTCTATCGCATAGAGTAAGGAGAGTGTATACTAGTATTTTTGGTACTATAAAAGCCCCACTTTATAGTCTCTTGATTAGAATATTTAGAAATAATGCTACCAATACGGAATCTCATAAATATGAACTTATCATAACAATATGTATTGCATACATTTTATGAGCTTTATCATGACATGTAAATCAAATATATATATTATCATGACAAATAATAATATATTTAAGAAATACTCATTTTGTTGATCAAAAGATTTACAAGAGATTTTAAAGTCACAATCATAGATCATATCATGATTGGATTTTATAGCATATATCTCTTTCACATATCATTCACCCCTTTAGAAACTGTCAACTCTAGAGAAAAAATCGTCCTTAGAAGACTAACTATGACAATACATCTCAATTCAAGACGTGATCATGAAAAATTAGATACCAAGTTCCATCAAGTGATATAGTTTTATCAAGCATCCATTCATAATTTGGAGATCTAAGTAGACTAATTGGCCAAGGCAATAACTAAAAAGAATTATGAGAAGTTACCAAGCAACACTGAGGTCAATCTTAGGAAGGAGTCATAGCAATGACATTGAGGAGCAAAAAAGTTCTAAAAGCTTTAAATACCTAATGCTAGAAAGACAAAGACGAGCTAACTTCAAAAGAACTGAGTGTCACCGAACAACCATATATAAAAAAGTCAGCATCTAAACCCATGGTGACATTATATATGGACAATATAAAGTCATATATATCACTGATTTTATTTTCATAGAGATTAAAAGGATGAGGTGATGGTAAGAATTTTGAGAGATTCTTGAAAATACTTAGAAAATTGTATATCAACATTCTATTTGCAAAAATATAGCACAAATTCCCTCATACTAATCGTCTCCAACAAAAAGAAACTTGAAAAATATACTACAAATGTATTAACAAACGAGTGCAATACCATTATTCAGAATAGCTACTTCTAAATTAAAAGATCCAAGGAGTTTTATTATTCTATAATCTATAGGTTAAGTAGATGTTAATAAATATTTATGAGATTTAGGGGTTAGATTAATCTAATGTCGTTATCTTTTTCAAAAAACTTATAGTAAGAGAGTTGAATCTTTGAGAACTCAAATTAACGAACAGATCAATTGAATACCCACTTAAAACAATTGAGAATATGCTGATAAAAGTTAATAAGTTTTATTGTTCTACAGATTTTCTAGTGTTAGAAATGAAAGAAGGCATAGAAATATCCATTATTTTAGAAAGATAATTCTAGCTATTGGAGAAGTCTTAATAGATGTTAAGAAAGAACAATTAACTTTGAATGTAGGAAATAAATAAGAATTTGATGTTTGTGAGTTTTAAATTGTCTAACACTTAAGGATTCATATTTTAAGATAAATGTCATTAGTCATGTGATTGATAAGGAATTTCATGGAGAAAAATCTAAAGATTTTTTAGGAATATATAGTACCTTGAGAAAAATAAATAGAGAAGTTATTCTTGAGTTAAAAGGAAGTTAGGCAAATTATAAGGGTTGGAACACTTACCTAAGACTAGAATTGAGAAGCTAAGCTAAAGAAAGCTAAAACAATACTCCCTTACAGACAAATTATACCATAACGAGTTAAAACAGCTTATTTTTCATGAAAACATCCAAATTTATGGGAAACATACCAAAGCTTGACATGACAAGTATATTTTATGACGTGAACTCAAAGAAGGGCAGAAAATCTTGTTGTTTAATCATCGACTAAAATGGGTTCTTGATAAGAAAAAGTTAAGGTGGTCTAGACCTTTTTTGATTACTGCAATTCACCCATATAGAGCCATAGAGATTTAAGAAAGGGATCAAACGATATTTATCATAAATAACCAACGGCTGAAGTGATGTCCCCGAGAAGTATTCCCAAGAGGGTGGTGAATTGGGATTTAATACAAATTTTAAAAGTTAAAGAGAATGACTTTAATTATGAGTAAATAAAATGAAAAATAAATGAAAGCAGAGGATGATAATAAAGAGGTGAGAGAGAAATGAGATAGACAATTTTATAATGGTTCGGTTATAAACCTACATCCACTCTTCTCAGATGGAATCCACCCACTCTGAGGTATCATTAAGATCTTAATTTGTCAATCAGAAGAGAAGTTCAATACACTTCCTTTTTTTTTTTTGATAAATGATAGTCTGTACCCTTATCTTTTATACAGGTGATAAGTACCCAGAATATAATCTTTCATTTTATCGGGTGAAGAGTAACCTAAGATTAATTTGTTAACAGTACAAAAGTGTACAATCTTTCAACAAATTAGTTTTTTAATATATGCTCTGCAATCACTTTCTCTCTCTAAAAGAATACCAAAAAAATATTAAAGAGTTGAAAGACTCAAAAGAAAGTACTTTAATATAATAGTTTTTGCTCAATAATCTCTTCTATTGCCTATTCTTGCTTCTTTAACTTCAAGTTTGGTCAATTATATACTCTGAGTTAGTGTGCCCCAACGGCTCTCTAAGTCTGCCATTAATGCCTTCATTAAATACTGTAAACTAGCCATTGAACCTTGTGAAACGCAGAGAGTATTAATGCTGATGAGAGGGTATCGATACTTTGATGGTTTCCTTAAAGATTTCTTGACACTCACGTTGCATGTATCGATACTTTACTTAAGAATATCGATACTTTTCTTAATTTCTTTTCTACGTGTGTCATTTGACATTGAATGTATCGATACTTCTATAAAGGGTATCGTTACTTTTCTGCATTTTGACTTTTCACGTGCTGCTTCGAATGATTATATCGATACTCTTCACGTCTGCGAATGAATGTATCATACATCTAACTAAATGTATTGATACTTTTATTACGTGTATCGATACGTTAAACATCTGTAATCAATTGTATCGATATTTTGGCTCGATTCCATATCGATACTTTGAAGAGTTTCAATCCTGTACTTCTTTCTTCGATAATTTGTATTGATACTTTCTCAAGAGTATCGATACTTTGAACGCCTTGTCCTTAATGTATCGATACTTTTATTCATTTTATCGTTACTTTTGTTTTGCAATGGTTTAATGTATCGATATTCTTGCTCTTTGGTTTGTAATCCTACAATTCAATACCTTTCTTGACAAATTGACTTAGATTAGTGCAGTGTTATCCAAATTAAATGGTTAAAGAATTCATTCAAAAATGTAATTTAGTCAAAAATGTATTTATAAAATAATTTAATAATTTATTTAAATAATTCTTCATTCATCATAAAAAACATAATAATATACTAGTCTCCCCCTTTTTTTATTATAACAAAACAAGCAAATGATAAATTATTATTTTGTGAACTCCCTTTAATCCAAGCATGTGAACTATATTATCTCCCCCTTTTTGGCATAAATCAAACAAGCGATAGAACAAATCATCAAAAACACATATAACCAAAATGAAGAAAGAAATCATCCGTACACTATCATAAAAATTTATCATCCATAAGAATAAAATAAATCATCTATGAGAATTAATTCATCCATAAAAAAGTATGAAATCATCCAAGAAACTATTTCAATGATAGAAAATAAATGAGATAAGAATCACTGACAGCGACAGCGACGAGACTGTCAAAGTATCTCAGTAAGCTTAGGATTAATGTCCTCGTCTGATGAGGAGGAATCAATTGGAGCAGACTATGAGGATGATCCTTCATCAGAAGGAGGCTTATAGCCAGGAGGAGGAGGGCGCAGAGCAAATAGACAATAATGTGGAGGTGGTTAAGGTCCAAATGGTTGTGATCCTCGTAGAGGAATACTAGTCTTGTATAACCTAGCCTCTATATTATCCAACTTAATAAGCAAATTCGCGTGGTTAATCGTTGTCTCTCACCATTGTTGATCAATCATTTGCCCAAACTAGTATATCATCTGGTATGCTTCATTCATTTATGTGTCTAATTTTTTTATTGTCGATATGACAATAGACTAAGGAGTTGTAAAACTCTTTAATAGTTCCTCTATCTTGAATTTCAGTGTCAGAGCAGGTAGAGCAAGAGGCACAGATGGTCTAAATTGTTGAGATGAGGGCTCTGGCCTATCCTATGACATAGGCTATGATAGAGAAACAAGAGGAGGAGGATGAACATCTTAGGGCTCAATAGATGGTGGAGGAATAGCCGATGCATCAGATGGAGGATGAGGGATGGCCTCATTTTACTGCTGATGCCGCTACTCATCATCACCTACTACTGTATCATCGTCTAGAATCTCTTCTCTTGATGCTGAAGGCTGACGTTGAGGCACCCAAGTCCTATCTGGAATACAAGTGTAGTGCATATGTCTCAAAGTAGTCTCGTTGAGGGCTGCTGAGGGATGAGGTTCCGTGTCATGCATTCTTTCTAATAGATGAGGTTCAGATCTAGTAATCATCTCATATATGGCGTAGCTATAGTGTAGCATAAAAGTCTTGGAAGCAAATGCCCAAAGGATCCCATGAATAATCCATGAGACTAGGTTCGGACGTTTACCCTCCATTGTCATCTCAGAATATCTAACAGATCGTGCATTCAGATTGTACGCTACAATGAGATGTAGTATCCTCTCATGAAGACCAAGTCTAATAGGTTTCAGAATAACCTCTATCATGTTAGGGTTTCTAAAAACCACTCTGCAAGCATTAATGGTCTAAGGTTCCCTACATATTAAATCTCTCCTCCATGTATTAAATTTAGGGTCTCAGCCAAACCAGCCTAATTAACAAAAAATTCTGCACCCCTAACAAATGTGCAAAATTATACTAGCGTTGTTTAGTCTGAGGTTTTATAACCTCCATTTTGGAGATATTCTTCGATGAGCAAAGTGCTGAAGAAATATGTCCTGTTACTCTTGTGAACCAAACCCCCAAATATTCAACTTTGACGGTATAGCTTGAGGCAGAGGCTCACTCGGTCCTTCATCTCGAGTTCTCTTCCTTCTTAGACTGGGGATGTTCATCCAAGGAGGTATTTCTTTTGAGAGAGTGAGAGTGAGAGAGACTCATAGAGAGAAGTTATCAAAGATTTTGTTTTTGATGTCAGATGATGATTCAAAAGGCAGTTATTAGAAGTTTCGAACCACTAGAAGGAAGTTATAGATTTTAGGAATCAAGCCCTGGTATCAATGCGAAGAAAATATCAATGCTATTTATCAATGTATATGAGTAAAGTATCGATATATAGAGAGTTTTTGAAAAACTGTTTGACGGTGATATAAAAAGTATCGATGTAAGCAAAGAAAGTATCGATACTTTTGAGTGAATTTTGAGATGAAAGAGAAAATCGTAATAAATAGGCATTAAATGAAATAATAAATGTATAAAATGTGGCATTAAATGACTGAGTAATGGCAAAAAAGACAGTAAACTAAAAATAAAATAAATAATAAAAAAATATTGCACATTAATAACACCATTTAACGTTATGGATTTCATGCTTTTTAAATTTTTGCTTTTCGTGATGCAAGAAGTATCGATACTTTGTCATTGAGTATCGATACTCTTAACTTGGAGCAACATTGTGAACAAGGTAGTATCGATGTAAATAATTTGGGGTATCAATACTTGTGAAGGAAATAAAATGAAATCTGAGTAATCGAAGAAAAGTATTGATACTTTCCTCAAGGTATCGATACTTGAAGTGATTCTCGTTAAGGCATATCGATACTTTTAAGAAGAACATAGATACTCTGGAACAAATATTCCAGAAAAGAACTTAATGGCAAACTTATTCAAATTTAAAAAAAAAAAAAAAAAATTAACACACATTCATTATTCCCAAATGAGATCTAATACCACAAAACTTTTCTCTATCAAGAGGTTTAGTAAAGATATCAGTAAGTTGATTATTTGTGTTAATGTAATCAAGACAAACCGCAACTTTTTGAACATGATCTCTAATGAAATAATGTTTAATTTTTATATGTTTCATGCGTGAATGATGCACTGGATTTTTAGACAAGTTTATGGCACTAGTGTTATCACATAAGATTAGAATCTTATTAACATCAATGCCATAATCAGACAATTGATATTTGATCCACGGTAGTTATGCATAGCAACTCTCAACTAATATATATTCAGCTTCTAAGGTTGATAATGCAACTGTGTTTTGTTTCTTGCTAAACTATAAAACTAATACATTGCTTAAGAAGTAGCAAGTGCCACATGTACTCTTCCTATGAACCTTGCATCCTCCATAGTCAGTATCTGAGTAGCCTTTAAGGTTAAATATTCCATCCTCATGATAAAATAATCCCAAGTTATGCTTTTCTTTAAGATATCTAAAAATTCTTTTTAGTTCACCAGATGTGATTCTTTTGAATTAGATTGAAATCATGCACAAATACACACACTATAAAGAATGTCAGGTCTGGATGTAGTTAAGTATAGTAATGAACTTATCATGCCTTTATACAGTATATGATCAACACTCTTATCAAGGTCATCTTTGTTTAAAAGAGGTGGATGAATTTATAGTTGTATCCATATGTTTGCCATTCAGAAGATCGAATTTCAACAGATCTTTTGTATACTTTGACTGAGAGATAAAAATACCATCAACATCTTATTTTATTTGTAATCTCAAAAAATAATTTAGTTCTCCCATTATACTCATTCTAAACTCACTCCTCATAAGAGTTGAAAATTCATTACATAGTGAGTCATTTGTATTTGCAAAGATGATATCATCATCTTTGGATTTTATAAATATAGTTGTGTCAAAACTGCCCCTTTCAAAATCATTTTTTTATCAAAAATTCATTAAGTCTTTCATACCAAACTCTAAAAGCTTGTTTTAAACCATAAAGGACCTTAGTGAGTTTGTACAGATGTTTTGAGAATTTATGATGTTCAAAATCAGGAGGTTAATCAACATATACTTCCTCATTCAAAAATCTATTCATTACAGTTGAACCAATGTTAACCTTTGTAAAGTGATGGACAGAAAAGTATAGAGTTTAATAGTGTGCATTAACGGTGTGAGCGATTGAGTCTATTGTGATTAAATCAATTAGTCAGTATTTTTTACAAATTTGAGTGTTATTCAATTGTACTTAGTATCTCTAGAACTTACTTTGAACTATATTAAGATGACATTAATACATATAACTTGAAAATGATCAAGGCATTAAATTTTACCTTTTTGAGCCAAAAAGCCAATCCAATAAATATTATCCCTTAGTTAGCCATTTGAGCCTATTAAGCCTATTTTCTTGATACCGTACTTGATAAAAAGTGATATTAGCTTATAAGTTTAATCCATCTATATCCATACATGGAACTAATAGAGTTAAATGATTAAGTCTTGAAAATGGTGATTAAGAAAGAACTAGTGAGTGAGATGATTTGTTAGTATGAATGTGAAAAAAAAAATGCCTAAGTAAAGTGTGGTGAGTATTGAGGATAGGCATTATTCAGTTCAATGAAAAAAAGAAAAGAAAAAGAAAGAAAAAAAATTTAAACAGAAAAATTTATTAAAAAAATAAATAAGTAATTTTCAATACTTAGCTATAAGTGCAAAGTAATAAAGCAAAGATGCAAAGGAAAAAAAAGGGAAGAAATGATTAATGTCAAGTTCAGCTAGTGGACCCCATATGTAACAATCGTCATAAGCTCCTAATATATACTTCAAACACCTGAATACATATTAAAAGTCTGTAAAACTCTTATGGTACCTGTTTACAAAACAAACATTCAAAACACTCCCAAAATTTTCATTTCTAAATGATCCAAACTTCATCAAATTCCTTTTCAATCTTAATCTTATCAACCATCAAAATCACCTTATAATTCATCATCAAATACATTTAAAACATATGTCTCATGTAATAATAATAAAGAAGTTTATAACCTTTTGAAACACTTCTCATGAACAAAGAAAACTCTAAAATATAGTTATATAAAGTCTATAGATTTACAAATCTATTACAATCTCAGAAAGATAAAAATACAATATAAAAATTGTTATACAACCCAGTGGACTCAAATTATACAAAGGTGAGTTGAGTTAGAATTATACTTGAACCTTTTTAAACTTGATGGTATTACCACCATATGAATCACTCAAGCAACTCGATTTACTTAAAACTAAAAAGTGAGTGAGGTGAGTATATAAAAGTATACTCCGTGAGCAAACTAAGATATTAAAATTAAAATTCTTAAAATAAATCATTTTATCATTTTAAATAAATGACTAGAAAAACTTTAAAAGAAATTTCATTTAAAACATTTGTTAACTTTTGAAAATATGATCCATGACAAAATCATTGGATTGGCTACCCTTACAAGTGGTTACTCTAATCTTGAGCAACCTTGATACCGTCAGTAGGTTTTTCATGCAAATTAAATATAATGAGAGTTTCTAAAATTAAAATTTTTAGGATTGTAGAAATAAAATAAATGCATGATTTGATATGAAAACTAGTCCACCACTGATATTGGCCTCAAGTAGTCACGTAGTGACATCCGTGAATATTCTCGATATGACTTACAGGTGGGCATAACAGCAATACTCAAATCATCAATCACAATCCCCTTATACCTAACCTACATGTGATCCACTTATCTAAATGACCTTTACCCAAGTCTACCCTAAGCTACTACCCTGTAGTTATAATAAATCAAATCCCAGCCCACTCGATCAAAATCACTTTTATATATATATACATATATAT